>CM019063.1:109354705-109498914 GCA_009667805.1 Leptobrachium leishanense
GCCAGGTGGGGTACACTGCCAGGTGGGGTAGTGCCAGGTGGGGTACAGCCAGGTGGGGTAGTGCCAGGTGGGGTACAGCCAGGTGGGGTAGTGCCAGGTGGGGTACAGCCAGGTGGTACAGCCAGGTGGGGTACAGCCAGGTGGGGTACAGCCAGGTGGGGTAGTGCCAGGTGGGGTAGTGCCAGGTGGGGTACACTGCCTGGGGTGTGGGGTACAGTGCCTGGGGTTTTAGGTAGTTTTAGGTAGTTTTTTCTCTTTTTTTCCTCTGCTCCTCTCTGCTCTGTCTCTCTCTCTCTCTCTCTGCTCCTCAGATCGCAATGAGGAGCAGGAGAAAGGGGCAGAGACAATGTCTCAGCCAATGCAACCTCATTGGCTGAGACATTCTGACAGTTGCAGAGGTGACAGCTTGTCACCGCTGCAACTGACAGCTCCAGGCGCCGGATTGGCTGCCTTCGCTTTTCCACGAGGTAAACGGCCCGCCTCCCTTCCCACAATGCCGATCGCCAGCTGGGAGGGTCTGCCCGGGTGTCAGACAGACCCCCAGCCAGCGATCAGCATTGTGGGAAGGGAGGCGGGCCGTTTTTCGCGCCCAGAAGCAGGAAACACCGCGGGGCGTACCATGCCGTCCTGCGGCATTAAAGCCCACGTGGTGCAGGACGGCATGGTACGCCCTGCGTCCTTAAGGGGTTAAGGAAGTCAGCTATAAAAGGGTAAAGGTGTATATATATATTAAAAAAAAATTGGGGGGGTAAGGTTGAGGGTGAAAAGATGGCAAAGGCCAAAATTGTGCCTGCCCTGGCGGGTTCTCGCACGGAGACAAACCGTGTGTGAGGGCCAGGGGGGGTAATGGCACCAGGCCCGGGCACTCGGGAGGCCAAACTGGGCACCAGGCCATTGCAGCACCTCCAGAGACATCCCGGATATGCCAGTAAAATAATAATAGTAAAAAAATAAATAATAATAATATATATATACATAAACCCATAAATAAAAATAAATAAAAAAACAGAGAAATAAAGGGAGGGGACAATATCATCCGCAGATTGAAAGCTCCGGAAATAAAAATCAAAAGATCTCAGAGTACTAGAGTCCACAAATAACAACTTATAGGCAAAGTCCTCGAGAATGTAAGAACACCTGCAGAGTCCCGGACTAGGGGGGGGGGGGGAGTTTAAAGGGGGGTCATCAAAAACATAAAATCTCAGCTTGCGGGGGGGGGGGGGGAAGGGGGGGAGAAATCAATATCATGTCAAAGTCTCAGAGTCCCTGTAAGGAAAGGTCTACGGAGCAAGAAGGGATGGTTTCCCATCCAACAGGTAACGCAGAAGGCTCGTGCGATAAAGTACTCAGCCTGGGTCAGTAACCTCCCCGTCCGGGGCAAGTCCTGCACCCAATAGCACAGGCCAGGCCTCAGCTGGGTCTGTGATGAGTAACGACATGTGGTCTCCATTAGTAACGACAAGCGTGCCGGCCAAGCCCCATCTGTAGCGCACCCCTTTGTGCCTCAGGAAGGCCGTCACCTCCCGGAACCGACGGCGCGCCACCAGTGTCAGGAAGGGCAAGTCCTGATATAACAGTACCAGTGCTCCGTCGAATTGAACAGGTGCCCGTGCTCCCGGTGCAGACATCAGTCGTGATTTGGCAACCACACCCACGGCGACTGCAATGACATCTCTCGGGGCATCGCGAGGGGCCGACGCAGCTTTTTTGGATCCTGCGTACTGCACCAAACATCTCCGACGCTCCCGCTAGGGGACCCAGTACCTGATGAGCCAAACGGTTCGTGTAGGGGAGCAGGGCCTCCGAGGAAATCGACTCCGGAATACCCCGAATCCGTATATTACGTCGACGGCGGCGAGACTCCAGTGTCTCCACGGAACGGGTCAGGATGTCTACCTGAGACCGGAGAGCTCCAACCTCCGCCGACAAGATCGTCTGCTCCTCTGCCAAGCCCGTGACCTGCGTCTGAACTGCCGTCACCTGTGAGTGCACCCCGTCCACCTCAGACCATATGCCAGATATTTCAGATACCCAGAGCGATCTAATTTCTGCAATAAAGCTCCTATAATCCTTCATTGTTGTGGGGCGCGCATCGTCCGGGGCATCCACTAAAACGCCATCTAGGTGTAAAGGGACCTGTCCGGCGGGTGGCGACATCTCCTGCGGGACATCCAGTGTCGGCTGTTGCTGCGTAGCTCCGCCAGAAGCTGAGTCAGTAATGGGTCTCGACAGACCTCCTACCCCAGACTGCGATGTTTCAGCCTCGAAGCTGTCCAGAGAGGGATCTGGGGTTGCAGCTGCGGTCTCGCGAGTAGCTGCCTCTAGAGCTTTCTTCCGCTTCTTCTGCGCTCTCTTTTTTGCGGCAGCGCTCACAGTCCCGGAATCGCTGGGTAACGGGGCAAGCCAGTCAATCCCAGTCCCGAAGTTCCAATTACAGTCCTAATAAGAGTCAAACCCCGGGGGAAGGAGGGAGGAGGAGGCCGCAGAACAGGCAGGACGTCTGCCACTCAGGGAATCTCTGATATCACTCTGTCGGGGATCTGCTGACCTGTTCCGCGTGTGCTCTCCTGTTTTCTTCCCCATGTCCGGGGGAGGGGAGGGGTTCACCGCCGGCAGGAAACAGGACCACAACTTTCCCTAGGAAACTCCCCAGGCTCCGCAAAATGGCCGACCCGACAAGGCCGCGCCAGGCCCGGAATCTGCCCGGTCGATGGGGCACCGATATTCTTAAGGAGAGTGGTGCGTCAGTGGTCTCTGCAGCTTCCAGCCTGACTCAACCCCCCTGGTAGGCAATATAGGACAAGAGGGCCTCAGACTGTCATAAATCACGGATGTCTTTGGAGCTCTCTCAGCATGCGGCCGCTCATGTCTGTCGCTAGCTCCGCCCCCCCTCGGGGTCCCTTTCACCTGAGTCTTTCCCATGGAGATGAGACGCCACGCATCCACTGTGGGTCTCTTAGCCTTGGCCACTACGGTGCCCCATGGTCAGGGGCTCTTTTGCGGAAAAACGAGCTTGCTATCTAAATCTATTGATGCGGGGATGCCAGCCCCTCCATAAGCACCTCTTGTGGTTTGTCTACTACCTGGGGACCCAAACGCTCTGAGGCGTGGGGATTCGGTAGACCTCTTGGGGAAACTTCAAGGGCCTGTTTGTGGCCTCAGGGAATGAGGTTGGCCTACATCTGGGCGCCTGTGAGGAAACGCAGCACATGAGGTCACATGTGGTGGTATGTGCACTGAAGCAACTGCGTCTGCCATAGACAGCCAGAATGAGACGTGTAGATCCATCAGAGCGGGCAGAGCCTGAGGATGATAAAGCTGAACGCAGGGAGGCCTCGAGGGCTGCAAATTTCTCCTTTTTGAAGATTTTTTTCTTATGTTGTCAGGCGGAGGGGTTACAGCCGCTTGCTCGTAGGGTGAAGGAAGATGGAGGGAGCTATAGGTAGGGGACAAGTTCCATCGTGGTTTTGACGGGGACATTCGGTCTAATGTGTGCCACTGGAAAAGCCTGCGGAAATAAAATGGCGCCGAGTCTGAGGTAATGGGGGCACGTCTTATTGCTATTGTGGGAAGTTAGGCTGTGTTTTAGGACTCGTGCGGAAGCCTGGAAAGCCGACGGCAAGCGCATGATCACGTAACAAACTCCAAGAGGACAAATTATCGTCCCCTCAGAGGGATAAAAAAATCTGAAATTAGAGACTGACGCCATGCTCCGTGTGTGTCACGGCTGGAGCGCCGGCCTCCGCAGCTAACACCGGGAAGAGTCAGCGTCCCCTTTAGAAAATTGTAACACAAGAAAACTATGGAAAAACGGGAGTAAATCTAAAACTATACTTTTCTCGCCAACAGAAGCAGCAAGAAAGAGGAGGAGCTGTCCTCTGGGAGTGACTATATGGATTGTTTGGATGGGGATTGTTGGGGACATGTTTTATCCCCTACTGTGGGTGAAGTCTGTTTTTTTTATTAATTTGTTAACTACCTGTTGCTGCGGAGAGGAAATTAAAGCAAGGGAAGGCAAATATGAGCCTCCGAGTCCTGTGTTGAAATCAGCAGTTTTATAAACTAGCTTCTTATATTATTATTTGCAGCATGTTCAGCAATTGCGATCCTACATTTAAAATGCATACCTCAGCACATAATGTCCTAGATTGTAAGCTGTTGAACAGGGTCCTGTTTTGCCATCATTCTGTGTGTCTACTCTGTTGCTAATTTCGTTTATTTTGTCTTACCAATTGTGCAGCATCACATAATTTGTTGGTACTTTAGAAATAATTGTAATTTATTGTTACGCACAGTGACATTTTTCTCACCTGCACATTATCATTGCCTTTCATAGAGATCTATATGAACATCATTGCAATCCTCAAACTGGACATTTACTGTATCTAGTTTCCCAAAAGCTCTGTCAAATGTTGGAAGCAAATACTCCAATGCTGATCCCTCCAGGAATGAATCTGCCTGCTGTCATTTATCACCTATCTTGCCAGGCAGCCACAATTTGCAGTCCAGGTAATCTATTTCACCACAAACATGTCTTTAAATAGTTAAGATATTCTGAATTCAAGGGACGCTGAATTTAAAGGGACACTCTAATGAAAATGCACACACATCCTTCTTTTTATGACTGTCAATAACTGAGCAGATGATGCTGACAGCATCTGCCCATTTATTTATTTTTCTGAGGAAAATAGTCACCATTGCTCCATACGTGCATGCTGCTCCTTCCCTCCAGCTCAGGGCTTCCGAAATGTGGAAGTCCTTGCAGTTTTTTACATAATTCACATACCTACACAACTTTCATTACATACAATGTGCGAATTGCACATTGCTTGGAATTTTCACAATTTCGAATGCATAATCCCTACGGAGAACAATGGATTTGCATGCACACTTGAAGAACCAATCCATCAGCTGCCAACTCTGGGGACACTTGCTTTTGCAAGCGATCAGAGAGGATGATGTCAACACGCAGAGCTAAAAAGCTAAAGTGGTAAAGGCGTGTAGGGTGTCCTTTTAATACGTTCTTAAATAATCCTTTTATGACATCAGAAGAGTATGGTGCATGCATTGTGTGCCTTTTTATTATCTTACTGAAAGTGTAATTCCTTTTGTTATCATCATAGCATTAACATCATGGTTTATAAAACATTGCGATCAGATTTGATAAGGAACTAGCCAAAAGGATGAGAATTATCTGTATTTATTTCTGGACCACCATCAGGGAAAATAATTTAATGTTTAGATTTAATATTCCTCTTTGTAGATCTTCTGCTAGATGCCTTGGAATTGTGTAAATGCACGCAGATGGCAATGGACTTCTACCAACAGTGCCAAATTGAAGACTATGGTTTCATAACAAAAGTAAGGTTTGCGCATGTCACTATCAGCAGCATATGCAACCCCATTTGCATACCTTTTAATGCAGATGAGTGTGCCCCTTGGGAGAAAAAAATCTTGCAATCTCACTCAGGGGCGTACCTAGAACATTTGGCACCCGGGGCAGATCCTATATTTGGCACCCCCCCCCCCACTTTAAAATGTAAAAAAAACACCCACACTTTTTTTAAGTTTTCAAAAATATTTATTGCATAAATAGTATGTCAACTTGAAAAAATTAGAACCATGAAAAATAGATGATTTAGAAATTAATTAAATAAGTTTAGGTAAATAACAGTAAACAGTTGAACTAAGCTTGAGATATATATATATATATATATATATATATATACACCCCCATTAAAGACCAGCAGACCTTATGCAGAATATTGATATATACCCCATTAAAGACCAGCAGACCTCATGCAGCATATTGATATATACCCCATTAAAGACCAGCAGACCTCATGCAGAATATTGATATATACAGTATATATATATATATATATATATAACCCCCATAAACATTGAAGACCACCAGCAGATGATCTCATGCATAGCATATTGATAAATCTATATACCCTACTATAGTACCCCCATAAACATATATTTACCAGTACCAGCAGCTGCAGGCAAGCGGTGACCCAAATTTGCTCTCCGATCGGTTAGTGGGCACTGGGCGTCAGTTGCACTGGTCTGGGGAGAGGCTGGCAGTGGTACCCCCCCCCCTGCGGGCACAGCCTGGCTCTCCTCTCACTGGGGATTGGGGAAGCTGGTTGCGCACTCTGCCCTCGCCGCGGCCCCCTGCTATTGTGCCGCAGGCGATTTGCTGGGCGGGGCGCAGCTGGCACTTGGCAGACAAACAAGCAGCCACAGTGCAGGCTGAGAGGATTCATCCACACGCCTGCGCAGTGCGCTCTGCCTCTGCGTTTATTCACGCGACCCGGCACGTGAAGGCAGGGCCCACGTGACTTTTTGCGCAAGGTCAGGCAAGGCGCACAAACCTGACCACGGCAGACCCCACGGCGCCGGGCGCAGCCAGCCTCGCGCACATCGGCCAGACAGGCGGCGCCGGATTTGGCGGCGGTTGGCTGCCCGACCAGCGGGTTGCGGGAGCTGTGGCACCCCCCACCGGCGCACAAACATGACCGCGGCCAGCGCCAGATTCGTTGGCGGTTGGCTGTCCGTCCCAACCAGCGGTCCGACGCCGGGGTGCGGAGGCTGTGGCACCCCCCCCCCCCCCATCGCTGGCACACCTGGTACCCAGTGCGTACCGCCCCCGCCTAAGTAAACCACTGATCTCATATCACAGTGTGTTACTGTAAAGAAGCTACAAGGAGCAACCCCTTCCTCACTGAAACAAAAAGTTCAACAGACTTTACTGCTATATTACAGTATTCGGGGAAAGGGCACAATACAGAGAGAGCTTCGCGGTCATTCGCCTCTTTACAGTAATAGGATTCAGTGGTTATAATTACTGAAAATGCCTGATACAAGTTGTTACTGTATTTTTGATATTCAGGCAATATGCCCACATGCAGATATTTTTATTTTTTTCCTGGAAGATGCAGTGCTGATATTCTCGTTATGATCACTACAAATCCCCAGGATATCTGAAACTTGTTATCTATCTGTCTCACTTTCAAGGTATTGGACAAAAAGGCCATTTCTATGTGTATGTTAATAATGCAGAACCCGTGTGACACGAAGATAAGGGACACATCTAGAAGAAAGACCCTTTCATCTCTGCAATATTTCTGTAAAGGATAAAGGAATAAATAAAAATTTAGAAATTTTATTTTAATCATCAAACTCTTACTAGCCATCTCTGTGCAAAATTTCTATTTTACCCTATATTTGTTAAATACACATCTTTTATGTTTCAAATATAAATTACAATAATATTGTTTTCAACAAAACATGCTTGTAGCGAAGGTGCTAAAGACAACAGAGAGAGTGTTAGTTTCTTGATATACATATATGCTACCGTTACAGAGTGCCAGTTTTGGAGCTGATAGAGACCAGTATGAAGAGTGGACTTTTGAAGACTTTTTCAGTGAGGATGGCATTGTTCTTGACCCACTTATTGTTTTGCCTGTTGCATATAACTTAACTACTGGTGTAGTGCCAAGTACCGCTGGTAAGTACGTACTTAAGCTAAATAAATTTGTTGTGTTTAAAGCTGCTTCGACGCAAATATGATTTTGAGAGGCACTATATATAGAGCACCCTATCTTATCTAGTCATCATTATTATTACTAGATTGGAAGATGTGTTGGTCCAACGTTAAAATTTTGCCTTGGACAATATCTGCAGTATTAAGAAGTTGACACTTTCAAATGTTTCACCTGCCATTATGGGTTCATGCAGATCACTAGCAAAATAATAATAAAGTTTACAGGATTGAAGAAAAAGGTACTAAATTGGATTAATAGTACCGTAAACTCGGAAAATGTATGGATCGAAAAAAGAACCTTTTTATTGCATCCTTATAAGGGCATTTACACCAAAAATTGTGCTGATTTCACAATAAATTGGTGTCATGAACGAGCCCTAACACACAAACCATAAGATATATAAAGTGTAGACAAAACGAAAGGTAGAAATGAAAAACTGATTTAAAACTACTTCCAATAAGAATATTGGAGGTAACCCACACTGTCCTGCTGGATAAGACGTGATTTGCAAGTTTGATGCAATGTCTTAAAGAATGAACCTTGTCTTGTGAGATCAAGCGAATACAAGAGGTCGCAGACCAGCAGGATCTATGGTGCTGCTACATATAACAGTGACAACCTACTGAGGCATATTCTCACTGAACAGTTGTTTGAAAAACGACCTTCATGGGTCTGCACGTATATAGGGCACTAATAAACTGAAACGTTCCCAAAGTAAAGTGTAACAAGTGATTAATAGGAATATCCTCGAGTAGTAAAAAGGAGAATTCACTGTGCATACAAACTAATCGGATGTCTGTATCTCAAGTGATTTGCATCCCCCCATGTGTAGACCGTGTGCTTTGAGAAGTGTGTCATTTTACAAGTTTTTAAATTGTTAGCTGTCGGTTAAAGTTGTCTGCGTTATGGCTGTTGGGACAGTAGTAGATTTCTCCCATCTTGCATTTGTCAGTATTATCAGTTGTAGATTTTAGAATCGCAACACAGCTTTCAAAGGCATGTTTTGACCAAGTTTGTTGAAGTACATGGAAGTGTGTCATGGTAGGTAATGATTGATTATATTATTATTATTCTTTATTTATAAAGCGCCAGCATATTCCGCAGCACTGTACAATGGGCACAACATATATATTGGTATCCCTGTAAAGAATATTTATTTATGCAGATGATCCACCGGTATTTCTACAGTTAGATTATCTTTTCTAAGTAAAATAACATACAACTCTTAAAGGGACACTACCACTTACACAAGCTGTAGCTAGATTATTTCTGAATTACAAATAAAACCACTTTATAAAAAACATGCGGCTGTGTTTTTTTCTTTGTTTTGAAGTAATTGCATGTAAAAAGGAAAGATAAAGTTAGGATTTTTATCTCCGGTTTCCATTGTGTGGATTTTTCCAATGATGGAATATTTACCAAAATCTGTTCAAAAGTTTTACTTTACTGCTGTGGTTTATCCTCTACAGTATTTAACAGTTAATGAAGTGGAGAAGGAAATGTTTAGATATGGCAGCAGGAGGTCGATTGTCCGGTCTCTGCTAACTGAGATAAGAGATGGCATCAGGGCCGCCATCAGGGCATTACGCCCCATGCTGCCGTAAGGGGCCCGGCCCCGGTGAGGGCCCGGGCCGCCCGGCCCCGGTGAGGGCCCGGGGGGCCATGCCCCCCTCGGCAGCGGCGTCGCCCTTTTGCAGCTCCGGTATCGGACTCGAGGAGTCTGAATCCGGAGCGGTGTCTCTGCAGCAGGAGCCGGAGGAGACACTGTGTCTCCTCCAGCTCCTGGCAGCTTCACTGGCTGGCTGGGCAGGGCCAAGCAGCGTGTGGGGGCCTCCCAAGCACGTTGCTTTGGCTCCGGCCCCTCCACTCAGTGAAGCTGCACGCCTGAGCTGGAGGGCCCGGGAAGATTACAGAAGAAAAGAAGATTGAAGAAAAGAAGATAGAAGAAAAGGAGAAGAAAAGAAGAGCTGAAGGAAGGAAGACAGCGGAGTGGCCAGGGACCCTGGGCCCAGACTCCAGGGCCCAGACCCCAAGGCCCAGATCCTGGGCCCAGACCCCAAGGCCCAAATCCTGGGCCCAGACCCCAAGGCCCAGATCCTGGGCCCAGACCCCAAGGCCCAGATCCTGGGCCCAGACCCCAAGGCCCAGATCCTGGGCCCAGACCCCAAGGCCCAGATCCTGGGCCCAGATGTTATGAGTCAGACCCATACAGGGTTATTCAAAGAGCTCCGAATTGCTTGAGAAAACCTTTCCTGGCCATTCGGCTATTCAGAGAGCAGGCAATTCGCCAAATCCTAGCGAATTGCCTGAACATACGGTGCCTGTTCGAGGGCAGTGAAAACCCCATGAAAAGCACTGCTCCGGCTATCCAGAGAACACAAACCAGCAGTGAAAGGTTCCCGAAGTGCCCTGCCATTCGGTGGTTTAATTCGGCAAGTTTATTCAGGAGAATCCCATAGGCTTTAATGTTAAAAATATTTTAATTCAATATCTAATAAACCGTTCATTATAAAATTATGCAGTAAAGAGTCTCTTTATTTATAGATTTTTCCGGATATTTTAAGCATTTTTTTTTTTTAACCCCTTAGTGACCGGGTGGTTTTACACAAATCCGTCCTTTAGTGACCGCTGCTGTTTTTACGTTTCTGCGCTGTTAGTGTTTAGGACAAATTTTCCTCTTACTCGTTTATGCAACCCACACATATTTTACACTGTTTTTCTCGTCATTAAATGGTCTTTATAAAGATACCATTTTTTTCATCATTTCATATAATTTACTATAAAAAACATTGTGAAATATATATATATATATATATTTTTAGAAAGGGCACACCCTAGGGTACTTCAAAGAGATGTATTTTACCACTTTCCATGCACTAGCTCTATGTCAAACTTTCAGCTAGTCACTTTTTGTGTTATTTTTTCACACACATTGTACTTTAGGCATGAATTGTCAAATCCAGTTATGGGGTACTGCCAAAAAACACCCCAAAATATGTTCAGCAACATCTTCTGAGTAAAGTGATACCACCCATTTATAGATTTGTTCTGTTGTTTTTGGGGTGCTACGCCAATCTTTTGACATGTGCTTGTCAATTTTCTAATTTGACATACAGTATCTTCTTTGCTTATCTTCTTTTTAGGGGCCTTTTTACATACCCCAATTTTATGAACGTGCATATATTTGGTAAGCTAACACCCCAAAGTATTGTAAATGGAGTGTTTTTATGCCATGGATGCAACCGTTTGCTCCAAACAAATTGGATACTGTTTGGTGGTCATTTTTCATTTTCACACCCACATCAGTTTTGGACTGTGATTTAGGAGACACCGTTGTCGGTTACTGCATGAAAACTCTCCAGGTTGTTTTCTGCAAGGTCTCCTGAGTACACCCATGCCCCCCATGCATAGGTTTGCCAGGATTTTGGGAAGGTTCAAATACAATTTTTATGACTTTGTCATTGGAGTTGAAATTGAGATTATTTCTTCAGCTAGGCCTATCTTTGGTTTTGGGTCTACCGCATACCCCAGTTTGAATTATTGCCAGAAAATTGTTTATATTTGTTATGTTGACACCCCAAGGTATTGCATATGGAGTGCTTTGATGCCATGGATGCAACGGTTTTAGCCCAAAACATTTGAGAAGGTGTGTGGCGGTAATTTTTCAATTTTCAGATTTTTACGCCCACATTAGATTTGGACTGTGATTTAGGAGACACTGTTGTTTGTTACTGCATGAAAACTCTCCAGGTTGTTTTCTGCAAGGTCTCCTGAGTACACCCATGCCCCCCATGCATAGGTGTGCAAAGATTTTGGCAAAATACAGCACTAATTGTAGAACATAAAAATGTAGGAATAAAATGTAAAAGTCTGGTGCAGTAAAAGAAAAAAAAAACTAAACTGAACTAACTAACTAGAGTGTAAGAAAAAATAGAAAGGAAAAAAAAATCACAGATCACGCACAGTGTGATATATCTTGAAACAGTCCCCAAGACACAGACCGGGTTGTCCAGGGCATTCTGGGCAGTAAAAGATTGTGTCTCTCCTCTGCCCCCTCTTGAAACACACCCTGCAAATTTTTTGGGGTTTCTGTTTGCCCTCAGTAGGGGGGATTTTATAAATAAAATGTGTAGCCCCAACTCTGTCCCCCATCACCGCCCGGGGAGCAGGTGCATCCTGGTACAAAAACCCCAAAATGACCTGGAGCTGAAACTGTAAAAAGGACAGCGTCACTCCGGGGTTTGCCTTTTTGCAGAGCAAAAAGGCATTGTGGGTTGCAATTTGCATCAGGTAAATTGCAACCTTTTTGTACCAGGCCCTTGACTTCCGCATAATCTGGTAGGGCTGGAGCAGCTGATCTGACAGATCAACCCCACCCATATGCCGGTTATAGGCTTTGATGCACACTGGCTTCCTGATGCGCTCAGCTCTGCCACGTACAGAGACCTCCACAGACCTCTCAGTGTGGATGGTGGATAGAAGGTATACATCCTTCTTGTCTCTGTACTTGACCGCCAACAGCTCCTCTTGGCGCAGAGCTGAGGTCTCCCCCCTTTTTTTTTTTTTTTTTTTTTTTTTTTTTTTATGTAAATGAAATTTTATTAAATTTTCAAAAACATAACATCAATAACAATATATTGGTCGTATGCTTATTCATTCTATATAAGAAAGGGAGAGAGAAGAGGGGTTGCCCAACCCCGGAGAGAAAAGAGGGGAAAAAAGAAAAGAGCTAGCAGGAAAGGAGAGAGGAGGGAAAGGGAATAGTCGCCAAAGATAACCTTGGGAGGCAATGTCAACCGATCGGAAAGTAGGTAAGAGCCATTGTAAAAGTGCCGACAGATCACATCCGCATAGTAACATACATTTGAGTGTATAAACAATATCAAATAGCCCATCCTCCAAAGTGGGAATCAAGACGAACCCATTTGGTCCACCCATGGGGCCCAAGTTTTCTAATAGGAGGGCAAAGTGTTGTTGGTGATCGCTGAGAGTTCGTCCATGATTTGTACGTCCCGAATCTTGGGGTATATTTTTGCGAATGAGGGTATCCTGGTACAATTCCAATGCTCCGCCAGTACTCTGCGGGCTGCAAGTGTAATTTTTGAGATAAATTTGTTTTCAGTGCGGGACACCTCCGCGAACGGTCTGGAAAGGAGATATGCCCAAGGATCCATTGGTGTCTCCCGAGAGAATAGTGCTTGTATCAAAGTGTGCGTTTGGTTCCAAAATTTCTGGACGTGGGGACAGAACCACCACATGTGGGCGTAGGATCCCCGCAAGCCACAGCCCCTCCAGCAAAGGTCTGGCGTTCCTGGTGTCATGTGAGCGATTTGGACCGGCGTGGTGTACCAGCGGAGGATAGTTTTAATTAGTTGTTCTTGATGTGTGGTGCATATTGAAACAGATTTCATAGCTTCCCATATATCGCCCCATTCCTCTGCTTCCAGAGATTCCCCCAGGTCCCTTTCCCAGGCTTGGATGTAAGGGAGCTCCTTCCAGTCTAACAAGGCTGTGATTGAGCGGTATATGGATGATATGAGTCCTTTTGGATAGGAGCCCCGAAGGCATGTTGTTTCAAAATAAGAGGGAGGAGTAAGAGCTGCCGCTTTGATGTGTTGTCTGGAGGCAAATGACCGTAATTGTAGCAGTGGCAAGGGATGGGAGAGTCGGTCTTGTAAGGAGGCCGGAAGGTCTGCAACAGTCAGCAGGGATCCTTTAGGGTAGAGTTGGTAAAGTCTAAATAATTGGGAGCCATGCCAGCCATCCGGAGGTAGAAAGTTCAGGGCCGGTTGGAATTCCCTGTTCCTGAGTATCGGCGTTTAAAGGGGAGGGCAGTGAGGTCAGATCGCACTTTGCAGCCAGTTTGTCCCACAGTCTGATAGAGTTGAGTGTAGCCGGGCAGGCCGTTTTCAAAAGGGGGCGCTGCACTCGGGGGGTCCAGATCCAGAAGTGAGGTTGATCGGGATACATTAGGTCTCTCTCCAGATCGACCCATCGCCTGGTGGCAGGAGGGGCGTGCCATGCCACTATCTGGGCCAGTTGAGCCGCGTAGTAGTATGAGAACAGACAGGGTAGTCCCAGGCCCCCAGCTTCTTTGGGCCTGTATAAGGTGGTCTTGGCCACTCTACGCCTCTTACCATGCCATATAAAAGAGTCAATAGCCCTCTGGAGGTCAAGCAGGTCTTCAGGGTCTACCGCCACTGGGACAGTTTGGAAAAAATACAAAATACGTGGGAGGACATTCATTTTAATACAGTATATACGTCCCACCCATGAGATCATATATCTATCCCAGCATTCTAGATCTTGCTTAAGCTGACACCGTAGAGCCGTATAATTAGAAGCGTAGAGGTTATGTGGGTCGCTCGTCAGAGTGATCCCCAAATATTTAAAAGCGGGAGATATACGGATCGGGAACGAGTTACGTAATATTTCAACCTCCTCCATTGGAACGTGAGTAACCATGGCCTTAGATTTGGCTATATTTATCTTATATCCCGACAGGCAGGCAAATTCGTCGAGCGAGAGAAGTAGTCTGGGCAGGGACGTTAAAGGTCGCGTTAAGGATAAGAGTATGTCATCTGCGTAGGCCGAAACCTAACAGGTGTCCGAACGAATATTAACCCCCTGTATCTCTGAGGTGTTCCTAATATGCTGGAGGAGGGGTTCCAGATATAGTGCGAATAGGGTTGGGGAGAGGGGGCATCCCTGTCGTGTACCATTACGAATTGGGAAGGGGGAGGGGTCAGTACCTGGGAGGAGTATAAGGCCCCTATGGCCGAAATAAAAGCGGGGGGGAACCCCTGACGTTGCAAAAGGGTAAAGAGGAAAGGCCATTCCGCTCTATCAAACGCCTTCTCCGCGTCCAAAGACAGAAACAGAGAAGGCGTCCGAGTCTCCGAGGCCCACCACACCAGGTCCGCCGCCCTCCTTGTATTTTCGTAGGCCTGTCGGTCGGGCATGAAACCCACTTGATCCGGATGAATCAAGGTGGATAGCATGGGGTTCAGTCTTAAGGCGAGGATCTTTGCGAAGAGTTTTAGGTCGGCATTAATGAGGGAGATAGGGCGGTAATTCTCCACACGTTGAGGATCTTTACCTGGTTTTGGCAGGAGTACGATTGAGTACTCATTGAATAATGAGTCCGGTGGAAGTGATCCGCCCCCTAAAAGATTATTAAAGGATTTTAGGAGTTGAGGGAGGAGGATTTTAGGGAATGTCTTGTAGTAGTGGTACGTCAGTCCGTCCGGTCCCGGTGCTTTGTGCGGTTTCATTAGGCCTAAGGCTAACGAGAGCTCCTCCGCCGTTATTGGAAGGGCCAGGGTCTTTGCTTGGGTTTCTGTCAGTGAGGGTAAAGTAGCCCGAGTCAGGTAATCGTCAATGTGGGCCATCAGGGAGGGGTCGGCCCGATCGTGGGAGGGAGTATGATCGTATAGGGATCCGAAATATGCTGTGAAGGTGTCCCTGAGAGCGGTCGGGAGGTAATAGGTGGGCCCCCAGCGGACTGAATTATAGGGATCGTCTGAGCTGGAGGTCTAGGTTTTATCAGTCGAGCCAGAGGGGTGTCCATTTTATTGGACCGCTCGTAATATCTACGTTTAGACCAGAGAAGGGAGCGTCCTACATCATCCAGTAGTAGTCTGTTCAGGTCCTGTCGGGCTTGGGCTAAAGCAGCGTATCCCTCGGGGGAAGGGGAGGATTTATGTGAGAGTTCAAGGTCACGTAAGGTCTCTTGGAGGGCGAAAATATCAGCTAATTTAGCGCGTTTGTGATGTGTAGCCAAGCTTAGGAGAATCCCCCGCACCACCGGTTTGTGTGCCACCCATAACGTTTGGATGGAGACGTCAGGTGTGTCGTTAAGCAAGAAATAATCTTCCAGAGTTTTAGTCACGGCCTCCCGTACCCCCGATTTTTGAAGTAAGAAGGGATCCAGACGCCATCGGCGGCCGCATTTGGAGCAAATGGCCTAAGGAGCACCGTCACATCCGCATGGTTAGACCAGGATATTGAACCAATGGAGGAGGATAGTATGTTAGGGAGGACAGCAGGGGATACCAATATGGAATCTATCCTAGAGTAAGTGCCGTGAGGGGGCGAGTAAAAGGTATAGTCCTTAACTGAGGGGTGGTGTACCCTCCAGACATCAATATATCCAGAGTCACGGACGAATTCATAAAATTGTTTATCTTGAGGAGAGGGGAGATGAGACGAGGAGGTGCCATGCTGGGAGGATCTATCAAATGGTGGGCATAAGGTGGCATTAAAGTCCCCTCCCACCATAATTTTCCCCCTAGCGTGCGTGGTTATAAATTCCTGCGTGGACGTCCAAAAGTTTGCATCAGGGACATTAGGACCATATACAGAAACAAAAGTGTAATATTGGTCTGCCACCACTCCCACCACCAGAACACATCGTCCCAGCTCATCCGCATGGGATGCTCTCACCTGTAGCGGACAAGAGGAGTGGAACAGAACCGCCACTCCGTTTTTTTTGGGGGTGGCGCAGGACAGGGAGACCCTAGCGTACCTCAGATCGGCAAGGCGGAACGCCGCCTTTATGGGGATTCTGGTCTCCTGGATCAGAGCGATATCTACTGATTGACGCTTCAATTCCCTGAAAAGCAGTCTGCGTTTGCGAGGAGAGTTAAGGCCCTTTACATTAAGGGAAAGTACTTTTATTGGGGCCATGGGTATAGGAATAAGAGCATGAGCGAGGGGAAGTCCGGGGGGAACCAGGGTGGGTCATCAGAGTGGGACAGATCAAAGAAGGGATAGGGAGAGAGACGGAAAGATAAAAAGATAGGAAAATAGAGATAGAGAACCCCGTGGTGGGCAGTCACAGGGGGGGGGGAGAAGGAAGCCACCCGAACAGGGATACCGAAGGGGAGGCCAAAAGGGGGGGGAGAAAAGAGAATCGGGAATGGTGAGTCCTTCACCATCTCTGGGTGTGAGAAACAGAAAAACCTCAGAAATGGGGAGGCCCATTCGCCCGCAATTAAACTAAACAATATCGAGTGTATCATAACATGTCACCTACCTAAAAAATGTGAATTATATTTAAAGATATAACCTTACAATTTTTGAGTCCTTTGCATAAGGACCTAGTTGCAGTCATCAGTCCCATCTACCTGCCCAGCGGCGGGACCTCTGGAGAAAGTCCAAGAGGGGGTCTGTGAAGCAAGAGCCCCTTCCGAGGCATGGAGAGGAGCAAGAGCTAACGCCGTCAGTTCAGTCCGCCACCGTGGACCAGTCCATCTCCATACGGGGTAATGGTTGGGGAGGCCCCAATTCTGCCAAAGCAGGTGGGACAGGGAGATCCATCAGCCTGAGCAGGTCCTTGGCCTGATAGAGATATGAAAATGCATGACTGCGGTTATGCTTCATTACCATAATCTTGAAGGGGAACCCCCAAGCGTATCGGATTTTATGCTGGCAGAGCGTTTCAGTGACTTCTCTCCGTTCTCTACGTTTAGCCAGGGTAGATTGTGAGAGGTCCTGGAAGAAGGCTAGATGGGCATCCTCATACATTACTTCTTGGTCCCTTGCCACGCGGAGAAGGGCCTCTTTAGTTGAGTAATATTGGAAGCGCGCTACCACATCCCGCGGCGGTGTGTTCTTGTCACGTCTGGGACCCAAGGCACGATGTATGCGGTCCAGGAGGATTTTAGAGGCTGACAGTTCTGGCAGCAGGCGTTGTACTATGCCTGTAAAAGTCGTTTGTAAATGATCCCCTGTTACCGATTCAGATAGTCCCCGGACTCTAATGTTATTCCTCCTAGATCGGTTCGCCTGATCTTCCATGGCCTCCTCTAGTGCGTGGACTCTAGTTTGTAGGCCGTCAGTATGGCTGGCTAGTGTGTTGCAGTAGGCCGTGATCTCATCCGCCCTGTCTTCCAGTCGCGCTGTGCGGTCACCCACCTCTCTAATGTCCGCTGATAAGCGCCTGGAGGCTTTGTCCAACTCTGCAGCTATGAAGTGTTGGAGGCTCAGGATGTCAGCCCTTGTAGCCGGGGTAGCTAACTGACCGCGCTCCTCATCTGGCTCCTCGTGCGGTGGAGGTGAGTGGGCGCCATTTTGAGGGGATTCCACCATCCGGGAACGCGGGGTGAAAATCGGCGCTACCGCCTGCCCAGTGTCTCGTTTCGATTTGGAGGCTTTCTTCATGGTGGCACTGAGGTAAGGGCGTCAGATATCGGTGTTTATAGGTTATATTATGCTCGCAGGTGAAGTTATTCAGCGGGTCTGGACGGGAGCTCACCTAACCAGCGTCCGATCTCCTAGCCGGCTCGACTCCGCCCCCGGTCTCCCCCCTTTTTAACCGGGTGCGGACAAGCTGTGCTGGGAAACCTACGCGGTTCTTGCGAACAGTACCGCATGCTGCTGTATCAAAACAATACAGCAGCTTGAACAAAGGGACACTCGTATAAAAATTATCAACATACAAGTGGTACCCTTTGTTCAGCAGGGGAAAAAGTAGGTCCCACACAATCTTGCCACTGGTTCCCATGTGTTCTGGGCAACCTGGAGGGTCAAGGCTACTATCCTTTCCCTCGTACACCCGGAAGGCCTGAGTATACCCACTCTCGCTGTCACAGAGCTTATACGCCTTCACTCCATACCTGGAGCGTTTGGAAGGAATATACTGCTTGAATCCCAGCCTTCCCTTCTATTTCATTAGGGATTCATCCACGCAGATATTCCTTCCAGGTGTATAAGCCTCTGCAAACCTGGCGGCGAAGTGGGTAATCAGGGGGCGGATTTTATACAGCCTGTCAAACTGGGGATGCTCTCTAGGAGGGCACAGGCTGTTGTCACTGAAGTGCATGAAACGCAAAATGTTTTCATACCTTCTACGTGACATTGATTGGGGGTAGAGCAGATGGGGCTACTGCTCCAGTAGGAGCGAATTGAGGGCTTCTTTATGATGCCCATCAGCATAGTAAGTGCCCAGAATTTCAGAAATTCTGGCACATTTAGCGGGGTCCATTGCTGCCTTGCCAAGTAGGAGTCTGGCTTCGCAGCACAATGCTGATGGGCATACAGATTTGATTGGGCCACGATGTGGCCCAACAAATCATCCCCCATAAACACCTGCAAAAACTGTGTGGCGGTAAATCCTGCAACATCAATATTGATGCCAGGATTTGCCGTGAAAGGAGGGATATCTGGCCTCTGGCGATGAGGCACTACCCACTCCTCAGCTGGAGCTGTGCGTCTCCTGGTGGCAGGTGGTGGCCCAGGATCTGCATCAGAAACATCACTAGGAGATACATCAGCCAGCGTAGATGATGTATCTAGTGAGGTCTCTGAGCAGTTAGCGGGGTCAAAATCTGGGTCTGAGTCCGACGCAGATGCCTCAGATTCTGACGCCAGGATGGCATATGCCTCCTCGGCGCTGTACACCCTCTCAGACTTTATATATAATAGATTATAAAATGTTATAATTATTATATATATAAGCGGATTATTGGTTCTTAGAAGAACCGTTGGGTTTCACAAGAAAATACAAATAAACACCTAAATCTCTCTAAATCCCTCTAAACCTGCCTCAATTCTTCTAAATCTCCCTAACATCTCTCTAAATCTGCCTCAATTTTTCTAATCTCACTAAATCTACCTAAAATCTCTAACCTGTCAAATCTGATCTCTCTCTCTCGCTCACCAAAATACAAGTGAGGAGAGGGAGGGAGAATCACAGAGGTCACGGCCAATATTTACAAAATATTGACCTGACCTGACAAATTAGAAATTTTATTTAGATTTTTTATAACTTCTGATTGGATGTTGCTAGCCTGCCTCTCTGATGAGGCAGGCTAGGAACATCCCACACAGCCCCAAGATGACCCTGCCCTTAGAAGGGCAGCGCCATCTTGGCTGTCAGTTTTCTTTTATTTTATACCTTTTTATTTATTTATTTTACTTTTTTTACACTTTTTTTTTTACACTTTTTTTAGTCTGCTGGGTGCCTTGATCCCTCGAGGCACCCAGCAGAGCACCTGATCACTTATGTGATCTTTTTTGTACTGCGTGCCACGATACCTCTTGGCACTCAGTACTTCCTGCCGCTACCGGAAGTGATCGCTCGGGGGGAGCGATCACAGACGGACCGGCGGCAGGTAACCATATTGCAAGGATGCCTCGATGTCGAGGCATCCCTGCAATATACTCCGAGCAGCTGGAAGCGATACCGATCACTTCCAGCGCTCTGTAGAAGTGCGGGGCACCTTTCCGGTCAAACCGGATGTTGGTCGCTCCCGGGGAGCGATCACAAGGGGCCCCGGCACTTCTGTCCGCCATTGCACGGATGCCTGGACTCCCAGGCACCGTGCAATGGCCCTGGAGCTGCTGGAAGCGATCCGATCGCTTCCAGCGCTCTCTAGAAGTGCGGGACACCTTTCCGGTCAAACCGGATGTTGATCGCTCCCGAGGAGCGATCACAAGGTGCCCCGGCACTTCTAACCGCCATTGCATGGATGCCTGGACTCCCAGGCAGCCTGCAATGGCGTTTGAGCTGCTGGAAGCGATCCGATCGCTTCCAGCGCTCAAAAGACCGCAGGACGTACCATGTACGTCAGCGGGTCTAAAAGAGACCCGCGGCTGTGACGTACATGGTACATCCGCGGTCTCTAAGGGGTTAAAAAAGCCTGATTTTTTTTTTTTTTTTTTTTTTAAGTTTACTTATTTTTTCTGTAACAGCCCTTTTTAGTATCATTCCCTGGACCTCCTATTTAAATTTCAGACATTTCCGCTCAGTAGTTCCTTTGCAAACAGCGTTTCACTTTTCAATCATTCACACAAACTGTTTTGCTAATTTATTCACTGCCTCTTCTGCGGTCTCCACTGCTTCGCTGCGGGTGATCGAGCTGCTCGGGTTGGGGTTAATCCAGATGTTTTTGCAGGTTTTCGGCGTGCATTCGGTGGGTTTTGCGGTTAGTTTTCGTCGAGGTTTGCGGTAGCTTTTCCCTGCAATTCGGGGACCCTGTGGTGTTTGCTGAATACACCGAAATGGTCACCGAAATGGGATCGGCAAAAGGAACCGAATTGAAGAGAACGAAAAGTCACCGAACGTGCGGTGACTTTTCGAATCTCTTTGAATTACCCTGATAGACTCCATTCTATGGCCAAAGCCACACAGTGAGGAGGAAGTGATATAAAGATACTGCGATGGGGGGGGGGGGTATTTTACAACACTAATGATCGCAAAATGAATGACAGAGTAAAATAATTTCTAAACATACAAGAACAAAGTGCATATAAACTATCAGCAGCATAAAATAATCAACACAAGAACATTTAATTTCTTGGTGGTAGTGTCCCTTTAACAACTCTCTAAGTTTATGATATCCTAAATAGCATACACTGTAATTTTCAGTTTAAGCGTTTTTTAGTATCTCCAGATAGATCTGGAATCAATAGGGGTCAAGGAAAGAGTTGCATATACATAACATATGTTGACATATCATTTAGGATTGTTTTTTTCTATACTGAGATTAAATACATGGCTACAAATGCATTTTTTTATGCAGAGCCAGCTGTTTTATGTTGTGTTTCTTGTTACAGGAAGGAAGATGTATCCTTTGGATTGTGCAAGTCTTGCAAACTGTCCCTATATGAAAGGTAATTTAAATCAAATGCCTGATTCCTTTTCGAGTCATAAAATCAGAAATTGTCTATGTAGATTACCAGTATGAGAGTACTGAGGCTGCAGTTTACAGGCAAAATCCAGAGAGTCATCATTTGTTAAAGTTGCTTTTAGAGATGTCCCGATCACTATATGTGGGCCCATCAATACGTTATTTGGGATCAGCTGATACCAAGTTTCAATCTAAAAAATTGCCACGATTGAGTCCCTAGGGAAGTTCATTATTGCTTTCAATTAGTACCACGAAACCACCAACAATTTGACTCCTCAGGCTATATATATGTTCTTGGTCTACACAATGCCTATTTGGCCCTCGATTACAAGATCCAGTGTTCAATGTGTTAAATCCCTATTCTTTTCCCCCTATCCTCTTGCTTTGTTTATTTTTGTTGAGTATTCCAATTTTCTAATCTGATTTTACTTAGCAATGGGAATTTTGAAGGGTTTTAAAAATGTATTTAGTAACAAGAAAAAAAATCCATTTTGATTTCAGGAGTAAACCTTTTACTTCCCACAAAAACTCCAATAACAACATTGGTGGATAATTTTCAAGAATGCAGCCAGTGTCAGCTAACTTTACACTTAATAATCCAAGCATTTGGCTCGTGCCTACAACATGGTGTTTCAAATAATATGGATAATCGATTGAGCACAAAGGTATGGTGTAATTCTTTAAAGCATTGTTGTTTTGTTCCATTACATTATATAACTTCTCAAACTCTGTTTAACAGTTGTACAAATTTAAATATATTGTTGACAACAGGGATTCCCCCCCCCCCGACCTAGTTCATAATTTATGTTGGTTTTCTCTTTAAAACAAAGATTATTACCAAAACGTGGGGGGGGGGGTTAAGTATATTATCAATACCTATCTTAGTGCACATACAATTTAAGAAAAATAAATGAATTGCTGCTGTCATTGCACTGTTTAAATTATTTTATTGATAAACAGCCTATTCGTTACCTTTTGTAATACCAGATGCTGGATGTCCACATAATGTTCATTTACTATTGAACGTACTGGTATAAA
Source organism: Leptobrachium leishanense (assembly GCA_009667805.1). Classification (NCBI taxonomy): domain Eukaryota; kingdom Metazoa; phylum Chordata; class Amphibia; order Anura; family Megophryidae; genus Leptobrachium; species Leptobrachium leishanense. Next base: position 109,376,931 of record CM019063.1, read on the forward strand.
TAATTGTAATAGGTAAAGTGCATCAATTGCGCCTGAAACTACGTTTGCTCAACTGAAAGCTCTCACAAGCCTGCCTTTACAATGTGTTAAATCTCCCTGAGCTTCCTGTTTGCTCACAGTGCCGCAATATGCCACATGATGGGTTTCCCTGGTGAGTGATTTAAGTTGCTGTCTTTTTAATGCAATATTGCTTTGTGTGCAAAAGATCAGTAATAAAGTATAGCCTAAGAGGTGCATACTGGTGCCAAAGACATTCTCTGCGCTGATAAACCTGCATATGGTTATGGCTTTAAAGTTGGTAAGAGAGATGACATGAACAGGAGACGTGATAGATGTACTGAGGAAAGCTGTACATTTTTGCTGCCGTAGGCTTAGAAATGAATGTGTGACATATGTACAAATTTATGCAAAAACGTATAGTCTAGCGTCTCGGGTGTGTACTATATTTGGGTACTGAAATTGGTTAAAAACAAAGTTCCAAAAACCTATTTTTTGAATTCTGATTGTTTATAGTCACCCAGTAATGCAAAACACAAGTGACAGTACAGGAGCACAGAAATAGCAGGTCTGTCACTTCAGTCATTAATTACATTGAAACAATCAACAAGAAAGGACCACTTAGACGTTGGGAAGGAAGAAACGAATAAAATAGATAAAATGACCAGCAGTAACAATCCATTATAGTATATGTGTATATATATATATATATATTATGTGTGTCCTTTAAGAACCGGAAGAATATCATGCAATTTAATGAAACGTTTATCCATTAAATAATTAACACAAATCCATGGCAGAACGTGGGCTAAGGAGGGCAGAGTGCCCTTAATCCATGGTCTCTGAATAAATTATCGATTGGCCAAAACTACTTTATGAAGTTATTAGCCTGAAGCCGCAGTGAATCAAACAGGATTTTTCAGCAGGAGAAAGGTACGGGGGTTCAAAGTTAAGCAAAAACCTCATTTAACCATTGTAGTGTACAGTGAGGGTCCCCAAAGACTTTTCAAAATGGGCAATCTGAATTGAGAAAACTATATGAAAGCGCAAAATGTCTCTTACTGTATAATGCCCACGTTTTCTGAAAGCCCATAAGGTCTTCTCAACCATGTCTGCTTAATAAGAAAAAAAGTGTCACCTGCGCTTATCCCTATAACACCGTGTGAAACAAAACACAGAGGTTTTTGTTTACTTGAGTGGCTCTTGAAGTTTTAAGCTCGCCTGCCGTGTCAAGGCACCTCCAGTAAGGCGAGTCCTGCCTCATGAAGCCAAAGGCTGCTGTCTAACAAACCACATATACTCATGCTGCTTCTCAGTCATGAAGAATACTGGTGGGCTTTCATTTTTATACCCTCCCAAAAACAAATCCACCATGGGATCAAATAACACAACCACGGAACGGAATAGCTGCAATGATGGCTTGGCTGTAAATACAGCAAATGTGCATAATACAGAAAAAAAAAACCACAATTAGAGGTTTTTGTTTACTTGAATGGTCGTTGAAGTTTTAAGCCAGTCTGCCACACAAAGTTGAAGAAACAAAAACCTCTAATTGTGTTTCGTTTCACTCGGTGTTATAGGTATAAATGGCTATCCACTATAAAAATAGTGGTACTTTGACGTAAAAAGTGCTTAAGATGGGTAGATGTAGTAATGTAGTGGTCACCTAGAATTGGGGGTATTGAACCCTAATTGGCAGTACAGCTGATCCACTGAGTAAATCAGTTAGATCACAGATTCAACTAGAGACAATTAAAACATAATCAACCTTTAGGCTGGGATCCCACCTGAGCGTATCTCATATGCGCGTTTTTTGTCGGGTGTTTTATGAGCGTTTTTGACAATTAGAAACGCGCGTCGTACACGTGTTTTTTGATGTCTATGGCTGCAAACGCGCTGTAATACGCCCCAAAGAAGCTCCTGTACTTCTTTGGGCGTAGGGCGTTTTACAGCGCGTTCCTACACGCTGTAAAACGCCCAGGTGTGAACCATACCCATAGGAAATAATGGGATTTCAGTGTTTGAGCGTTTTACAGTGCGTAGGAACGCGCTGTAAAACGCCCAGGTGTGAACCAGGCCTTACTGAAAAACTATGCCAGAAAGGCTAAAAAAAAGTCATGATTCTGATATCGCACAAACCTACATTGATATATAAGTAAAAGCAAAGAGCCTACGAACTAATAACCATTATGTAGAATCGTGCATTGAATCATTCACATTCCCTGAAAGGAAACCAGGTTATTAAATGCACCAAGTACTAATTTTTGTATTAGAATAGAGGGGAGTAATGGATGAAAGAGCCAGGAATATAAACCATATGTAATCATTTCCTGCTCTAGGAATGCCCCTCAAAAGTGGTACATTAGATCATACGTGTTCCCTGGAAAGAAAAAACAGAGAATATTATATGCACTAAGTAATTATTGTATTGGAGTAGGAAAAAGTAGTAGGCAAAAGGGCCAGGACTATGAAGAATATGAAATTATATATCGCGCCCAATTGTAATTTTAAAGGGCATAAGCAAAGCCTAAAAACTCCCTATTATTTTATGATGATATTGAACAGCAAGGAGCGCACCATGCGCCAAACCATTAGAAAGTTCAAAAGGAGAAAGTGCCAAAAAGTAGCAGAATTACTAGGGAGATTTAGGGTAAGGATTTCCTGCCCGGAGAAATGCACCTGACGTGCATTTCGCCACAAAGGCTCGTCAGGAGTGCTATAGGGATAAGCGCAGATGACACTTTTTTTTTCCTTGCTAAGTTTTATACTTGTTGCTGGGCTGGATACATCTGGTGGTTGCAGCCGCCCTGGTGGGGATCGGGCGCGACACTGTTTTTTTCTGTATTCTGCACATTTGTTGTATTTCCAGCCAGGTCATCAGTGGCACAATGCCGTTTTCTTTTTTTCTCTATTATGTCTGCTTAATGCATTTCTCTCTCTTTAGTGACCTCTCATTGGGCTTTTGCTTTATGTTCCATGTAATCCGTTGTACAGCAGAGTCTAAAAAAATACTAACATTAGACAACAGAACTAATGAATATGTGTCTGATCTGATTAGCAAGGCATTATAATCATACTTTGTAAATTTTTCCTTTTCTAGTTGCATGAGGAAAAAGTACTAGCAGAAACCCTACAGTTCATTGCTGTTTTCGGGGGAAAAACAGTCTCCCTCATTAAAGACACTGCCATGTCTTTACTGCACAAGGTATGTTAAAGAACAACACTATGAACTGTAACTGGAAAGAAATCACAACCTTTAGTCCTCAGAGAATACCATAAAACATGGTCCATGTAAAACTGGACTAGGCAATTGTCATGGAGCTGATGTAACGCTCCATGCTTCAAACCCCCAAGAGACTTTATGTTCATTTATATCATGTGTTTTTAAATATTTTACATCGTTTGGTTTTAGTTTAAATTAGTTTAGTGTAAAATGGCGTAACTTTAGTTTTAAATACTTATGTTCCTGTAGGTAAATGTGTTTCTGTATAGCCAGTAAACAAGCTTTACTGCTGTGTAATTTATGCACCAGGGTTTTTCCCCTTATCTAGCTGCATATTTAATTCAAGAAGTCTGTGATTGTGTTTGTATTTAATCTGATGTGTTAGAACAATGGATTATACAAATGTTGTGTGAGCTGAAGGCTAAAGAATGTAAAGAATGTTTATTGTAAATAACTGACATCATGTAATTAGTATATTGGTAAAAGGAGGTGCGTCATTTATGCAAATTATGACTGTTGGACTTCAGCATAAATGGTGGCGTTTTGTTCATTAAAAGTCAGAGAACTCTCAGAGCTCAGAGAGAGCGAATCCTGTTTTAAAGCATACAGCCGCGCCTGGTGTTTTTATTTCAGCGACGCTACACTATACACTATCACCCTCAGAAGGTACCGAGCGACCTTCTGGAGATTCCTAACGGCTCCAGGGCAGAGGAACAGAAGCAGGCGGGTCAAGCTGCTCGAGGCGCTGAGGACAGCGCTCCCAGTAGCCGGGCTGACCGCAACGAAGGGGTGTCTGGAGAGTCAGGACAGACGGAAGAGAACGGTTCCATCACATTGGTGGCAAGCGGTGTGGATAGAGGCTCTCCAACACCAATACACCCCGAGATGGCCAATTATACAGCCTGCAAGCAGGACACCCTGAAGAACCTGCTGGAGAGCCATGGAAGGAATTGATACTGAAGTAAGGGTCAAAGGCACAAGTGTGGTGCAACCCGGAGCGAGTGGAGATGTGTTCCCGCTGAGAGAGACCGCAGAGGTTTTTGCCTGCGGTGCAAGAAAACCGTCTACAGAGGACTATGGATCAGGACAGCTCATTTATTCTTTATGAGCAGAGAATCGCAGAGGACATTCAGCTGTGGAGACCCCAAGTGTTGGGGCCTCAGCCCACTGCGAGCCATGGAGACCAGTTGGTGCACTGGCTCCGTGCCGCACTCGATCTAGAGTGCAAATACGAGGACTTGCTGCAATGTGTGAGGGAGGAGGATTGGGAAGCTGACGAGAAGCCTCCCCCAGGCTATGTGTTGCGCGGTACTGGCCCAGCATGGATCTACTTTAAGGGGGGAGACAATTATGGCAGTCCACAAGCTGTCAGACATGCAGAATTGTGCGTCATCCAGGGGCGCTACCTGGACATTTATGAGAACTCTGCCTTTTGGCCTGTGCTAAAGGGACTCGCTGCTGAGGAATGGGCACTCGAAATGGACTTAAAAAGTTTGCAGACTGCAGCCCAGCTACCAGTCCTCGAGACCCCTGGAGGAAGCCTCCCCCCACCAGCCAGCGGGAAGCGGAAGAAAAAGAGGGGTGGCTGAGCCAAAACAGACCAGAGCAAAACACCGTCACAGCCCGGGGATTACAGCATTAAGCCATCTTCCAGCGGGCAGTATCAGGCCACCAGAGAGACTGGCACCCAGGCTGTTCCCCTCCTGAAAGATGGGGCCACACAGACCATGGACAGTCTGGTCAGCTCATTACAGGCTGACTTGCGTGATGCTCGGGCAGAGCTATTGGCCCTGGCAGAGACATTACAGGACCATCAGGATAAACTGCGAACTGTCATGGAGGAGAGAGATTTCCACTGCATGGAAGTACGAGAACAGTCGGTCAGTATACGAAAGTTGTCATCCCAGCTGCAGGTCTGTGAGGACTGTAACATCGACCTACACACGGAGCTCAGTGGTGCTCAGGTGCAGATAGCGGAGCTGGAGCACAGCTCCCGTCTAGTGATTGAGCAGCTGGAGGACGAACGGCGAACCAGAGCGGCTCTACAGACAGAAATTACCACATTTAAAACTCGTCTGGAGCGCTGTGAGCAGGAGTTGGAGCAGACACAGCTCTCCCGGGATACTTTTCAGGCACGGGCCTATGAGCAGCAAGAGGAAATACAGCTCCTCCAGAACCAACTCCAGCTGTGCCAACACCAGCTAATAGAAGCAGATGCAGCTCGGAAGGAGAGCCTCGCTCAAACTAAGGCAAGCGAGATGGAGGTGAGCCGTCTGACACACCAACTGGGTTTATTGGAGCAGGAGCACCAGGGCACTGTTAGCCACCTGCAGGCTGAGCTCGAAGGGACACGAGCACAGTGCCAACAGCTCCAAGATGAGTTGTCCCTGGCACAAGCTGCCAGCACCCATGTGCCCACCATGGAGGAGAGCAGCACAACAGGGGGTTGAGTCAATGCCCCTGATATATTTTGCACCGAAGAGCGTTTGTACCCGGTGTTGCTGGAGGCTGTTTTGGCATCCACGTGCGACTGTTCCTCAAGGAAAATGGGGACCCCTCATAATGCCACCCCTACCAACCAAGGTGCAGAAAGAGAGGAGATCACTTTCCCCCCTTCCCAGGAGACCGGTGAGTGATCATTCTGAGAGGCAATCAAGTTCCTGGCCCCAGGAAGAATTGCGCCCTTTTAGGATTTTGGGGATTGCCGTGGGCTGGGCCCTTTTTAAATGTTCAGGAGGGGGGCATCAGCAGAAGGAGAGACTGGGAACTGTGACTGCTGACTGTGTCTTGGTCCTGGGTCTGCAGAGGTGCCCTGGAGACAGAAAGATGTTGGGGGGAATTCCAGTGTGCCCGCTAGCAAACGTTTTGTCTCTGTGGACTGTGGTGGCCTGTTGCCTGGCAGACACTACTGCGGTGAGTCCTTGGGAGCACTGGACAAGAGGGTTGGCTTGCCTCTTACCAAGGGACTATGGACCCACAGTCTTCCAGCGACCGTCAGACCCCGCTGACTTTGCTTATGTGCCCGCAACCTGGAACTTTGAAGATGGCACAGAAGAGGGGCAAGGTGAGAGGTCTCGTCAGTGGCAAGCGATCCGTTTGGGATCTAAGCTTGCCCTGCCGTTCTGGAAGGGGGGACATATGTCATGGAGCTGATGTAACGCTCCATGCTTCAAACCCCCAAGAGACTTTATGTACATTTATATCATGTGTTTTTAAATATTTTACATCGTTTGGTTTTAGTTTAAATTAGTTTAGTGTAAAATGGCGTAACTTTAGTTTTAAATACTTCTATTCCTGTAGGTAAATGTGTTTCTGTATAGCCAGTAAACAAGCTTTACTGCTGTGTAATTTATGCACCAGGGTTTTTCCCCTTATCTAGCTGCATATTTAATTCAAGAAGTCTGTGATTGTGTTTGTATTTAATCTGATGTGTAAGAACAATGGATTATACAAATGTTGTGTGAGCTGAAGGCTAAAGAATGTAAAGAATGTTTATTGTAAATAACTGACATCATGTAATTAGTATATTGGTAAAACGAGGTGCGTCATTTATGCAAATTATGACTGTTGGACTTCAGCATAAATGGTGGCGTTTTGTTCATTAAAAGTCAGAGAACTCTCAGAGCTCAGAGAGAGAGAATCCTGTTTTAAAGCATACAGCCGCGCCTGGTGTTTTTATTTCAGCGACGCTACACTATCACCCTCAGAAGGTACCGAGCGGCCTTCTGGAGATTCCTAACGGCTCCAGGGCAGAGGAACAGAAGCAGGCGGGTCAAGCTGCTTGAGGCGCTGAGGACAGCGCTCCCAGTAGCCGGGCTGACCGCAACGAAGGGGTGTCTGGAGAGTCAGGACAGACGGAAGAGCATGGTTCCATCACAGCAATGATTTGTCATTTTAATTCTACCTTGTTAATGTGAAGCTACTTATTGTAAGAACTGTGTGATTTTTGGCAACTTGGGTTTGGGAAAATTTGCAGTAGCTTGAGTCTGTTGGGTGTGTAAACAACTTTCTCTAGATATTCAATATTTATTCAGGCACATGTTTGACAATAAATTGGCAAAATCTAGAACATGTAATTTAAAAAAATGTAGAAAACTACATTTACAGTATTGTAGGTCACATTAAGGAACAGGGTACATAGAAGAAATCCTTTCAGAAACACACTGTATAGCTAAAGGTATGTGGCCACTCCTGTTATGAAATTCACAAAATTAACAGAATATTATAGGAGAAATGACATATATAAATGTGAATTTACAGGAGCAGATTTCACAGGAAGAGGGAATTGAGCAAAATTCAGAATCCGGTTTCAACAAAGTTAAATAAAATCTATTTCTAAATGCTTTAATGGTTTCGTTGTGTTTAAAACTTCACAATCTGTGCAAGTGATATATATTTATGTGGGTCGCTTCACAAGAATTTGGAAAATTTTAAATTTTTCAGATTTCATTAACTGGATGCTTTTCTTTAAATAGGTGTTTAATTGTCGCCTTGTGGATTGTGATCTGGCGTTGGGCTACTGCACTCTGCTATCCAGAAAGGATGTGTTTGAAAAGCTATGGGATATTATAAACAACACATGGCAAAACTACAACAAAGTTATGGTAGGGTCAAAATAAAAGATGGATTTTCAAAGCAAGAACGCAAACAAATCAACTACTGCTTGAACTGTATTCTGCAAAAGGGTTCTGTGCTACAGTCCTGGCCGAAATTGTTGGCACCCCAGACATTTTTCCAGAAAATCAAGTATTTTTCACACAAAAGTATTGCAGTAACACATGTTTTGGTATACACATGTTTATTCCCTTTGTGTGTATTGGAACAAAACAAAAAAAGGGAGGAAGAAAAGCAAATTGGACATAATGTCACACAAAACTCTAAAAATGGGCTGGACAAAATTCTTGGCACCCTTTCACAATTGTGGATAAATAAGATTATTTCAAGCATGTGATGCTCCTGCAAACTCACCTGGGGCAAGTAACAGGTGGGGGCAATATACAAATCACACCTGAAAGCAGATAAAAAGGAGAGAAGCTCACATACAGGGTTATTCAGAGAGCGTGAAAAGCAGGAGAATGACTGGAGAATGAAAAATTCTAGGTCAAAATAGCCGATTTGGAAAGTGAGATGAAAGGGAGAATTTTTCTGGTTTGGCTATTTTGACCTAGAATTTTTCATTCTCCAATCATTCTCCTGCTTTTCACGCTCTTTGAATAACCCTGTTAGTCTTTGCATTGTGTGTCTGTGTGTGCCACACTAAGCATGGACAACAGGAAGAGGAGAAGAGAACTGTCTGAGAATTTGAGAACCAAAATTGTGGAAAAATATCAACAATCTCAAGGTTACAAGTCCATCTCCAGAGATCTAGATTTGCCTTTGTCCACAGTGCGCAACATTATCAAGAAGTTTGCAACCCATGGCACTGTAGCTAATCTCTCTGGGCGTGGACGGAAGAGAAAAATTGATGAAAGGTTGCAACGCAGGATAGTCTGGATGGTGGATAAGCAGCCCCAAGCAAGTTCCAAAGAAATTCAAGCTGTCCTGCAGGCTCAGGGAGCATCAGTGTCAGCGCGAACTATCCGTCGACATTTAAATGAAACGCTATGGCAGGAGACCCAGGAGGACCCCACTGCTGACACAGAGACATAAAAAAGCAAGACTACAGTTTGCCAAAATGTACTTGAGTAAGCCAAAATCCTTCTGGGAAAACGTCTTGTGGACAGATGAGACCAAGATAGAGCTTTTTGGTAAAGCACATCATTCTACTGTTTACCGAAAATTGAATGATGCCTACAAAGAAAAGAACACAGTACCTACAGTGAAATATGATGGAGGTTCAATGATGTTTTGGGGTTGTTTTGCTGCCTCTGGCACTGGGTGCCTTGAATGTGTGCAAGGCATCATGAAATCTGAGGATTACCAAAGGATTTTGGCTCGCACTGTAGAGCCCAGTGTCAGAAAGCTGGGTTTGCGTCCGAGATCTTGGGTCTTCCAGCAGGACAATGACCCCAAACATACGTCAAAAAGCACCCAGAAATGGATGGCAACAAAGCGCTGGAGAGTTCTGAAGTGGCCAGCAATGAGTCCAGATCTAAATCCCATTGAACACCTGTGGAGAGATCTTAAAATTGCTGTTGAGAAAAGGCGCCCTTCCAATAAGAGAGACCTGGAGCAGTTTGCAAAGGAAGAGTGGTCCAAAATTCCGGGTGAGAGGTGTAAGAAGCTTATTGATGGTTATAGGAAGCGACTGATTTCAGTTATTTTTTCCAAAGGGTGTGCAACCAAATATTAAGTTAAGGGTGCCAAGAATTTTGTCCAGCCCATTTTTGGAGTTTTGTGTGACATTATGTCCAATTTGCTTTTTTTCCTCCCTTTTTTTTGTTTTGTTCCAATACACACAAAGGAATAAACATGTGTATAGCAAAACATGTGTTACTGCAGTACTTTTCTGTGAGAAATACTTGATTTTCTGGAAAAATGTCTGGGGTGCCAACAATTTCGGCCATGACTGTAAATGTCAAAATGCATTTTATAGGCATAATTAAGATTTTGTTTTCTGTCTCCTTTGCAACAATCGCCTTGTTTTTCCTGGTTTTATGTTAAAATGATAGCTGCTATATCCATTGTTAATTAAAACCATTTGCATTAAATATTGACAGTATATTTTATATTTGCAGAATCTGTTGCTTTAAGCAAATTACATCTACATTTCTTCCAGTTTTAGATGTTAAGATTATTTTATCTTCCCTTTCAATTTTTAATATATATACAGACCTAATGATACTGTTTGATACAGGCCTGTGATACTGTTATTGCAACTTCTTTTTAGGCTGTAGCTGTGGTTGGAGCCCAGCTAGCCCTTCTGTATAACGAGAATGAAGAGAGGAAAAAATTCCTAGAACTAATTACTGATGCAGAGTGGGGTATCCAACTCAGTAACTTTGACGTGAGTACAAATGACTGTGAAAAATATGTGTAAGATCGATTTTTTAATTTAAATAATAGCACCAACATTTGAAATACAATCCTATACCAAAGAAAAAGCAGATATTTGACATTTATATTTTATAAATTTGTTTTACAGGTATCCTTCCAGTCTGTATTTAGGCAAAATGCAATAAGAAAGAAAGAACTACTTGGAACCTTAGTTCAAAACCCTAATGTTGATACCAAACTAATACTCAAGTACAGCAGGTACTTTACCAGATTTGTTTCTGCTGACTAATTTCTCAAATTGTTTTTTAAACCTGCTACAAGTAACAGCTGCCTTTATCTATTGTAGCACATTCATGCTGGACAGTGATGCTGCGCTCCAACTGTACATAGAAACGATGCTTCTGTCTAGTTCAAACCTGAAACGTGGCGATGGTGATTTCTCCATGGACTCTTCTCAGCGATCAATCATGGAAATCGTTATGAAGGCCAAAGACATGATACCTCTGTTAAGCAGCACCCAAGATCTGGTTGTTAGCCTCAGTGGAATACTGCAGAAGGCAAGTTTTCAGAGATACAGTTGTGCTCATAAGTTTACATATCCTGGCAGAATTTATGATTTCTTGGCCGTTATTCAGAGAATATGAATGATAAGACAAAACATTTCTTTCACTCATGGTTAGTGTTTGGCTGAAGCCATTTATTATCAAGTGTTTACTCTTTTTAAATCATAATGACGAAAGAACGCAAATGACCCCGATAAAAAGTTTACATACCCTGGTAATTTTGGCCAAATAACAGGCACACAAGTTGACACAAACTGGTTTAAATGGCTATTAAAGGTAACCATCCTCACCTTTTTTTTGTAGTCAAAAGTTTTATTTTGAAAGAAAGTCAGCGGTGCAATCAGCTAGTTAAAATAAATGAAAGCAATAACACAGGATCAACATACAGGTATTCAGCAAGTAAGAAAACAATATTCAAATAGGAAAGTGGGGGGGGGACATACCAAAAAGTGCTCCAGGAGAAGAAAGGAAAAGAAAAAAAAGGGTGGCAAAGGCCAAGTATGTGACTTTCCTGGCTCGCTCCTAAAGTAGGAGGCCATGGAAATGTGCAGGTCACAAGGCCGGGGTACTCGGGGGCCAAGTATGGTGGGCAGAACCATGGTGGCCACCACAATGGCACACCCCGAGTTGGCCCAAAACGGCAAAAAAAAAAAAAAAAGTAATAAAATAAATAAATTTAAAAAAAGATTAGAAAAGATAAGGGAGGGAAGGGGAGTCTGCAGCACGAGGTGGCGTGTAAAAACAAGGGGAAAGGGAGGAAAAATGGGGGGTAGGAGTCATCAAGGGAACATGCTCAGCTAGGAGAAATCAAAAACACTGTGCCAAATAACATAAACAAATCTGCATGAAAAATAAAAGCTAAGAGACAATAAAAAATACTGCGTGGACTTGCCACATAAAAATAAACTTAAGTCCTCAGAAACATATCAAACAGAGCCATCAGTGTTTGGGGAAGAGTGGGGGGGGAGTAGAAAGGGAATATTGCATCCCTGGGGATGTCATCAGAAGATAGAACACTCTGTGGAGGGGGTTAAGGGGAATGTCTGCATGGAAGGGTCGTTCCAAGAAGGTACGGGTCAGCAACAGAAAGGTGGACAGAAAGGGGACACCTCCGACCTCTTCAACCCGTGTCCAGCGGGAAGGCCGCATAGGTAAACAGGTCAGGCCAGTTGTAAGGGAGGCCGGAACACGGTGACCAGATCAGCTCTCCATCAGGAAACAAAGCACACAGCTCCGGTGGATACCAGGCCGCCCAGCAATTTCTCTCATCAGTTTCTCGAAGCTGAGCTGTGAGTATCTGCAGAGCGAGAGCCGAAGCATTAGATCCAGGTTGCACTGTCATCTCTGACGACAAGGTGATGTCCCTCTCCACCTTCAAGCTCCAACTAGGATCTCCAGGCCATGTCCGCTCGCCGTCTGGCTTCGTGTGGTCCGCCGGTCCACACGCAGCGAACACATCAGGGCAGCACTGTAGCGTCTTCTCAGCCTCCAATAGCGTGGGCGGTATCATCATAGCCTTCGAGTCGTCTCCCATCTCCGCTGGGCCGGCAGTCTCTGTCTGGGCTGCACATCTGTGTTCACCAGCCTCCAGGCAGGAACCTCCAAGTTGGGTGTCACTCGGAGCAGCTGTGGTCTTGCAGTTCCACAAGGCCTCTGTAAGGCGCCGTAGTACACCTCGCGTCAGCGGACGCCCATCATCCTCCATCTGCAGCAACAAACTTTCCAGGCACGTGAACGCGGCCTCCATGCCAAATTCAGGGAGGAGCAACCGGGCATCCATCTGCCTATCCGCGGGTGCCCCCGCCGCCTCCACCACCAGGTCAGTCGCAATGGCTGGGAAATGAGGGCCCTCCATCTCCCCAACCTACTCTCATGCAAGGCGGGTGCAGGTATCGGGATCAGCAGGGGCACCACGGTGCGGAGCAAGGCCCCAAGATGGCCGCTCGTGTATCACAATAGCCGGGTATCACTCAGGGCTCCCAACCAAAAAACAGCCAAGTTCCCAGAAATCCAAGCAGGAGCCCCAGAGCCGAGGGGTACAAGGGCACAGCAGGTAACAGGGCCTCAGGGGAGCACCGCGGGAGGCAAAAAAAAAGTCCGGAGGTAAGCCTCAAAATGGCCGCTGTCTGTGCCCATCCACCGCAGAGACGGACAGTAAAGGGTAGTCTCTGGTCCGGAGTGGGGACAAAACGGGCTCCGGACAATTCGCCTCCGGTGGCCGATCTCTTAGGGAGCATAAATACAAAAAATTGTAATAAGTGTGTGTGTGTATAAAAGGGTCAAGGAATCCGAGCCTACGCATTGTTTTTATCAACTCTTTTTTCCTTTGCTGTGTTATATGTCGTTTATCGTATTGCATTTTTGTACTGATCCAAAATGAATAAAAATATGTTAAAAAAAACAAAAACGGTAAATGAGTTTCTGGACTCCTGGCAGACACTTGCATCTTTCATCCTGTGCTGCACTGACGTTTCTGGATTCTGAGCCATGGGGAAAGTAAAAGAATTGTCAAAGGATCTGCGGGAAAAGGTAGTTGAACTGTATAAAACAGGAGGCGGATATAAAAAGATATCCAAGGAATTGAGAATGCCAATTAGCAGTGTTCAAACTCTAATTAATAAGTTGAACACGAGGGGTTCTGTTGAAACAAAACCACGGTCAGGTAGACCAACTAAAATTTCAGCCACAACTGCCAGGAAAATTGTTCGGGATGCAAAGAAAAACCCACAAATAACTTTAGGTGAAATACAGGACTCTTTGAAAACATATGGTGTGGCTGTTTCAAGATGCACAATAAGGAGGCACTTGAAGAAAGATGGGCTGTATGGTCGAGTCGCCAGAAGAAAGCCATTACTACGCAAATGCCACAAAGTATCCCGCTTGCAATACGCCAAACAGCACAGAGACAAGCCTCAAACCTGACACAAAGTCATTTGGAGTGATGAGACCAAAATTGAACTTTTTGGTCACAACCAAAAAAGCTACATTTGGAGAGGAGTCAACAAGGCCTATGATGAAAGGTACACCATTCCTACTGTGAAATACGGAGGTGGATCGCTGATGTTTTTGGGATGTGTGAGCTACAAAGGCACAGGAAATTTGGTCAAAATTGATGGAAGGATGAATGCAGTATCTTATCAAAAAATACTGGAGGAAAATTTGCATTCATCAGCCCGGAAGCTGCGCATGGGACGTACTTTGACATTCCAACATGACAGTGATCCAAAACACAAGGCCAAGTCAACCTCTCATTGGCTACAGCAGCATAAAGTGAAGGTTCTGGAGTGGCCATCTCTGTCTTCTGACAGAGATAGACAGGTTGCAAGGTATTTACTTCTGCCGTTTTATTTAAATAATAAACAGAACTGAACCAAAGCAATGGAGGAGAGTGGGCGAGACAGGCAATAACCTTAAGCAGAGAGGAGACACACGAAAAAGGGCTGAACTGAGGAGAACTAAGATTAATAGGAGTAGAGGTAAGAGATAATATACTACTGGGAAGCAAAAGATAAGGGGAAGCAAGGAGCACGATAATAAACAGGAGAAAGGACCAAGAAACACACCCAGAGGAACAAGCACAGGAGAGAACTGAATAGACACAGAACTAATAGTATAAGCGAGACAACATAGAGAGTAATATGACACAGGCAATACAGACAGGAGAAGAAAAGGACTGATAGAGGGAAGAAACCGAATAACTAAGGGAAACTAAATTAAAGTCCATGGCAAAGGTTCCAGGCGAACCTTTGCCATACAATATCGGGAGCAGGCAATATCGTGGTTGGTATTCCAGGCAAAGGTCGTGGCAGGCAGAAGAGTTATCAAGTTCGTAGCAAAGGGGTCTGGTACACTTGTAATCCAACACATAGGGAACAGGGAACAATGGATGATGGTACCGGTAGGCAGGCCCAGACTGGCCACCTGGCAAACCGGGCGTTTGCCCTGTAGGCCGCTAGACTTCTGGGCCGGTCAGCTGCTAGCCTCCCTTGCCGGTCGCCCGCTTGCCTCCCTTGCTGGTCGGCCAGCCGACTTAGCCAGCCGCCCGGCAAGGCAGCCTAGGCCTCTGATTAGGCTCTCGTCGCGCCGCCGCCGTCACGTGACTGCGGCGCTGAGAGAAAGTGATCACACAACATCACTTCCTCCCAGCGCACCACCAGTCAGGGACACGTGGAGCTGCGGAGGAGATCGGACACGGTCGCTCCCAGGACGCAGCCGGCCCAGCAGCAGCCCACAGGTTCGGGGGGTGGAGTGAAAAAAGAGTGGGGGGGGATGTTATGAAAAGAGAAAGTGGTGGGGGGGTGAAAAGAGAGGAAGGAATGGAGTGAAAAGAGAGAGGGGGATTGTTATGAAAAGAGAAAAGTGAGGGGGCGTGGCCGGCTACGGATGAGGAAGGACGTGTTTCTGTGGAGCTCCAGCTCGTCCTCTCTCCCTGGGGCCTCTTGATGACTCTGCCTGTTGACTTTTTATCCCCTGGGGTGCCTCGGTGGCCGGCCATAGGGTGATGCCCCTACATGTGCATATGTAAAACATCAGAGGTCATTTTAATAGGGTTTCTAGATGAACATTTTTAAATGAACACATAGTTAATATAATCTGCACATTAGGGGGCCGGTATACATTTTGCACTTCAGGTGTTGTGTAGTGCACTTTAAACCGGGGTATACTGTGGCCCCTACATGTGCATACGTACAAATGTAAAACATTTTTTGCTTCCAATGGGCAAATGTAAAACATTTTTTGCTTCCAAACCCCATGAGTAATTACTATTGCTGCCCATTGGAAGCAAAAAATGTTTTGAAAATAAATATATTAACTATGTGTTCATTTAAAAATGTTCATCTAGAAACCCTATTAAAATTACTTCTGATGTTTTACATATGCACATGTAGGGGCATTAATATACAGTTGTGTTCAAAATTATTCAACCCCCAATGCTGTAAAGGGTTTTAGGGAATTTAGTGTACATTTGTAATTGTATTCAGAATGAAATCCTACAAGGACTTTTTAAAGAACCATATGCAACTAAAAGGACATCAATTGGTTTTGTAATACAGTAGTAAATGTTTCTTTTGTGAATTCTTCATTGACACAATTATTCAACCCCTTAAAGACTACCACTCTGAAGAACAGAGGTTCATTCAAGTGTTTTCAATCAGGTATTGAAAACACCTGTGGATGTCACGGAGCAGCAATAAAGCATAATAAGCACCAATTAGGCAGCTTTAAAATGACTGTGATACTCAGCTCCTTCTAGACATTTACTGGTGTGGTTACAAACATGGTGAAGTCAAGAGAATGGTCCAGGAAGACAAGAGAAGAGGTGATTACTCTTCACAGGAAGGGCAATGGCTATAAGAAGATTGCAAAGATGTTAAACATACCAAGAGAGACCATAGGAAGCATCATTCGCAAATTCAAGGCAAAGGGCACTGTTGAAACGCTACCTGGTCGTGGCAGAAAGAAGATGCTGACTTCGACTGCTGTGCGCTACCTGAAGCGTAGAGTGGAGAAAAGTCCCCGTGTGACTGCTGAGGAACTGAGAAAAGATTTGTCAGATGTGGGTACTGAAGTTTCAGCTCAGACAATACGGCGCACACTGCGTAATGAAGGCCTCCATGCCAGAACTCCCAGGCGCACCCCCTTGCTGTCTCCAAAGAATAAGAAGAGTCGACTGCAGTATGCCAAAAGTCATGTGGACAAACCACAGAAGTTTTGGGATAGTGTTCTGTGGACTGATGAAACAAAATTAGAACTGTTTGGGCCCATGGATCAACGCTATGTTTGGAGGAGGAAGAACAAGGCCTATGAAGAAAAGAACACCTTGCCTACTGTGAAGCATGGCGGGGGGGTCAATCATGCTTTGGGGCTGTTTTGCTTCTGCAGGTACAGGGAAGCTTCAGCGTGTGCAAGGTACCATGAATTCTCTTCAGTACCAGGAGATATTGGATGACAATGTGATGCAGGCCGTCACAAACCTGAGGCTTGGGAGACGTTGGACCTTTCAACAGGACAATGATCCCAAGCATACCTCCAAGTCCACTAGAGCATGGTTGCAGATTAAAGGCTGGAACATTTTGGAGTGGCCATCGCAGTCACCTGACTTAAATCCGATTGAGAACCTCTGGTGGGACTTAAAGAAAGCAGTTGCAGTGCGCAAGCCTAAGAATGTGACTGAACTGGAGGCTTTTGCCCCTGACGAATGGGCGAAGATACCCGTAGATCGCTGCAAGACACTTGTGTCAAGCTATGCTTCACGTTTAAAAGCTGTTATAACTGTAAAAGGATGTTGTACTAAGTACTAAGATTGAATGTCACTTGGGGGTTGAATAAAACTGATAATGATGTGAGCACAGAAAAGACATTTGTGGTTATTTCATTATAAATGTTATGTTATATTTGTCTGACCTACACGTGCCGCTTTGATTTAATTGTAAGCAAGATGACTGAATGATCAAAATCAATGTCAAACTGGCCAAAACACTCAATTTCAGTGGGGGTTGAATAATTTTGAACACAACTGTACTTCAAATTTGCACTGCACAACACCTAAAGTGTAAAATGACGTTTCTTGTGCAGAGATGTGTGCTTTTTATTAATACATGGTATTGTCTCTTCTCTTATTTATTCTGCTGAGTTCTTCAATACACTGAAGGCCCTGGTATATGCATAGGACTATTCCAGCTATAGGTAATGGAAATAAAAATCTAGGATGTGAAAATGAAAGTGTTAAGTGTTAATCCCAGGAAAGGGCAAACAGGAGCTGCCCCATGAACAGATTTATGATGTTTTTGGTTGGAGAAAGAGGATAACAAGCAGCAACTGTCCTCACTCGCAGCCTCCCAATGACATCATGATATGCAAAAACGGAGGTGATTGCTGATTCCTTCCCATGTGGTTTCACTTTGCTGTTCTGGATTTTTTTTTTTGGCTATATAAACCCTGAAAGGACTATGGGTGCCACATGCTTTTTGTCCCTTGCCACTGATGAAGCGCCCCTGAGGCGAGAAATGCGTTTGGCTGTTCGCTTATATATTTTATATTTTGTTTTAATAAATATTTTTCCGGCATATCTGGCCTTTATGTTACCGCCATCTTGCGGCCTACTTCCCTGTGCCTGATGCCTCCCTGCTGTTCTTCCTCGGTGGTCTTGTCTGCAGCAGAGTCTGCGATAGGTGCTGCGGAGATGGAGGGCCCCCATTTCCCGGCAGCTGCTTGGGATTGTGCGATGGAGGCAGACAGAGCTGACTAGTTTCCTGATCGGGATGTGCCCTCTACCCCTACTGCGGAGAAAATGGCCATGCTTGTGGCCCTAGACGCCTGCCTGGGATTGTTGGAGGGGGCAGACTCAGATCCGCTCACTAAGGGGACATGACGGCAGATCAGGGACGTGCAGGCAAGTGAGGCAGAGCCGTACCTGCCATTAAGTGATAAATTAATAAACTAAAAACAAACTCACCTGCTCCCCCGCTGTCAGCTCCGTCCTCTGGCTCTGCAGCCATTAGTTTTCCCAGCCTACGCAATTTGCATAGCAGGACGTTTCCCCGCTGCACTAATTGAGTAAACTGCTCAAGATGTGTGCAGCACACGTCAGAGATCACTGCTCATTAGTGCCGCACAGACTGACAGGCACTGATAGAGCATGGGAAAGCTTGGACCAATGGGAAAGCACCATTGGTCCAAGCCATTCCCAGAAAACCCCTACATTAGAGGACTGCCTCTGAATGACAGGAAGTCTAGCAGTTAGACATGCCCCTTCTTGGCAATGATAGGCCAGGCAGCCCTCCAATGCAGGCTGTGAAAAGATTGCATAATGGACAACCCCTGACTGGCTGCATGGGGAGCTGCAGTCCAGGAGCCTGGCACAGCTGGGGATGCCCAGTTATACCCCAGGCTGGTTATTGTCTGCTAACTGGGGCTGAAAGAATGCACAACACATCTGCCCCCCAGGAGGGATCTGAGGGGGTGCAGCAGCAGGAAGCCCTCTTTGCCCAGCTGCAAGGTAAGTGACCTCACTGGGGGGGGGGAGAGGCCATGGCCATGGCCATGGCTTTCCTCTGTGCTGATGTTCAGATAGTGCTTAGCTGCCAATCTGTATGATGTATTGTACCTCTAGCCAGGCTGCCTGGGGAGGGACAGGACAGGACAGGTGGGGGACTCAGCAGATGCAAAGTTGCCAGCAAGACTCTCTCAACTCCTTCTACCAGGGCTGTCAGATCACAGCGTGTGCTTCATGGGTCACTGGCTTTGGGCTGGGCTGTCAGATCTCCATTTTGCTCCCTGTCAGTGCCTGAAAGTGCTGCCCTGCAGTGTGCAGAAGTCAGGTTGGGTCAGTGGCTTGCTTTCCCTTCAGTATAATATGAATGACGCAAAATGTATAGGTGCTTTAAGGAAACCTAATGGATGTGGCCAGGCTCCTCTTTAATACTTTTGTTATAGGGGCAGCATATAGAGCTGTGTGTTCTTACAGTGCCAGTCTCTTTACACACCCTTTCTTTCACGTGTGTGTGTTTTGTTTTTTTTGTTTTTTGCCAGGGGCAAGCGTTGGCTTAACATTTTAGGCTCATAAAAAAAAAATCAGGGTTATTCAGAGAGGTGAAAACCTTGAATTGGCAGGAAAATGAACAGCCAATTTGGAAAGTGAGATAAATGGGAGAATTTTTCTGGTTTAACTTCTCCAGTCATTCTCCAAGGTTTTCACCTCTTTCTGAATAGCCCTGATACAGGGTCATTCTTCTGATTTTCACCGCTCTTTGAATAACCCTGATACAGGGCTATTCAGAAAGAGGAGAAAACCTTGAATGACAGAAGTTAAAATTCTAGGTCAAAATAGTCAAACCAGAAAAATTCTCCCATTTATCTCACTTTCCAAATTGGCTATTTGGTCTAGAATCTGTTTCTCAACTCGTTTCCTCGGCCTGGTTTGCCAGATATATGAAACACAGGTGAAATAATTTGCTGCTCAGTGTTTGCAGTATTCAGTCTGCATTTTCCCAAGGTGATCTGAAAAATCTAGCCTGTAGTGGGTCCTGAGGACTGGAGTTGAGAAACCCTGGTCTAGCTTGTTCGTTCTCCTGCCAATTCTCAAGGTTTTCACCTCTCTCTGAATATCCCCGATATTGAATCATTGTGCTGGCTACACTATCAGGGTTATTCAGAGAGAGGTGAAAACCTTGAATTGGCTGGAGAATGAACAATCTAGACCAGGGTTTCTCAACTCCAGTCCTCAGGGCCCACTACAGGCTAGATTTTTCAGATCACCTTGGGAAAATGCAGACTGAATACTGCAAACACTGAGCAGCAAATTATATCACCTGTGCTACACATATCTGGCAAACCAGGCCGAGGAAACGAGTTGAGAAACAGATTCTAGACCAAATAGCCAATTTGGAAAGTGAGATAAATGGGAGAATTTTTCTGGTTTGACTATTTTGACCTAGAATTTTAACTTCTCCTGTCATTCTCAAGGTTTTCACCTCTTTCTGAATAGCCCTGTATCAGGGTTATTCAAAGAACGGTGAAAAGCAGAAGAATGACCCTGTATCAGGGCTATTCAGAAAGAGGTGAAAACCTTGAGAATGACTGGAGAAGTGAACATTCTAGGTCAAAATAGCAAACCAGAAAGGTTCTCCCATTTATCTCACTTTCCAAATTGGCTGTTCATTTTCCTGCCAATTCTCAAGGTTTTCACCTCTCTGAATATCCCTGATAGTGTAGCCAGCACAATGATTATCAGGGATATTCAGAGAGAGGTGAAAACCTTGAGAATTGGCAGGAAAATGAACAGCCAATTTGGAAAGTGAGATAAATGGGAGAATTTTTCTGGTTTGACTATTTTGACCTAGAATGTTCACTTCTCCAGTCATTCTCAAGGTTTTCACCTTTCTGAATAGCCCTGTATCAGGGTTATTCAGAGAGCGGTGAAAAGCAGGCGAATGACTGGAGAATGGAAAATTCTAGGTCAAAATAGCAGATCATGAAAGGGAAAAATGTTCTGGTTTGGCTATTTTGACCTAGAATTTTCCATTCTCCAGTCATTCTCCTGCTTTTCACCTCTCTCTGAATACTCCTGTATGAAAACAAGTCCAGGTACAAGGACCCAGGACTGTAGATTCTTCATTTAAGAAGTCTTTACCAATGCAATTTAGAAGGCATATTGTAAAATAATTGTTCTGTGGGAACAGAATCGGCTTCCAGTCAGTCCTTACTCGCAGTGTCTGTCCTTCTGATGTACTAAATGCCTGAAGCCTCCTCTTTGGGAGCTATAATGTTTTTTGGCTGTTTTGCATTTGTATATCTGGCTCTGATACTAACCAGTGCCTCACCAGCCACTGACCTCACCGCACGTCACTGCAGCAGATGAAGGCCATCCTGCGGAGCTGTTGGGGAGCGGCGGCTTCTTACTCGATGGTCTCAGAGGAGGTTGGATCCTTACCTGTCCACTGTGCTGCAGGCCTGGTGCCTGAAGTCGTTGAGAGCTGTTGCACTGTGCTGTGGGGAATGCTGTGCTGGAGGATGGGGTGACGGAGCCCGTACTGGCCACCGCACGGCCTCCTGCGAGGCATGCGATGGTGAAGTGGCTGAGAAACGGGAGGATCTCTGCTGATGAGCAGAGAGGCCGTTTCTGGTCCCGTGGCATGGCTCCGGCCAGGGATGCGGCATCCAGGGGCCTGCTCGACAAACGGGCCCTCCGTGGGAAGGTTGGGCCTGGCAGAGTAGTCCTACCTGTCTTCTTGCTGGACACAGACGGAGTGGATTAACCCAGCTGCGTTCTCGGTTCCAGGCCTGCTTCATTCTCATTTTCGATCTGACCCCCCCCCCCCCCCCCCATGTTGAGATTTCCGTCTCTCTCCCCCCTCGTTTTGTTAAGGAGTGATTTCTCCTTCTTTGGATGCCTTTTGTTTTTTCTTTCCCCCCTCCCCTTTCCTTTACCTAAAATGCAGAGACTCTTTTTTTTTTTTTTTCTTGTGCCGATTTGTTGTGGTGGGGTTTATTTATTTTTTTAAAAATTTAACCGCATCGGGACATCTCGGTGAGTGCCACTGCGGCCTCGTGCCCAGTTTGGCCTCCGAGCACCCGGGCCTGGTGCCACTTATCTCCCACGGCCTCCCCTGGGTCCTTGGACTCGGGGGACAGCTCTGGGGACGGCACCATTTTTTACCCTTTGCCATTTCCACCCTCTTTTACGTCCCCCTACCCCTTTTTCTTTTTTTTTTTCCCTTCATTCACACCGCAGTGCTCCTCTGACTTTTACTCTCTCCCCCCCCCCCATTTTATCTTACGCAGACTCTTCCTGATTTGTAGCTGTGCATTATCTTTACTCAGATGACTAATTGCTATTTTTGATGCCCTTCTTTTACGTGTCATGCTGTCTGGCACTGTGAGGCCAGTTTTGCTGGTAGGTTTGTGACCTTTCTCTTTCGCAAAATAAAAATTTTGAAGAGAGTGGGGGAATGTTATTAACAGAGAAAGGGGGGATGAAAAGAGAGGGAAGAATGGAGTGAAGAGCGAGAGGGGGAGAATGGAATGAAAAGTGAGAGGGAATGAAATTCAATGAACACTGCACATTACTGTGGAGTTCTGTGACACTCATACAACACTGCACATTATGGGGGTGTTACAGAGCTCCACAGTAATGTGCAGTGTTTATGAGGGTGTCGCAGAGCTCCACAGTAATTAGTGTAGTGTGCCTGAACGTATCACAGTGCTCCACAGCATAAAACACACAGTAATGTTCACTGTGTAGAAAAAAAAAAGTGGGCTGCGAAGTCCAAAATGCCCAGGCCTATATTGTGTCCCAGTCCTGGCCTGCCGGTAAGTATGACAGAATGAGTCCAGCTATGGTTCTCGTTGGGATAGCCAGATAGGTTTGTCGGTAGGGTAGCCAGATGGGTTCACGATAGGGATGTATGTAGATTTAGGAACAGGGAGAGATTCAAGAGACAGGTTTGCTTAGAAGCACAGTTCATACTTCAATAAGGAAGCTCTGAAAGGGTGTAGCTTCCTCTTAAGGAGGCCTCATTAACGTGAAATCAGATGAACCTAAGGCCTCCTGGAGTGAATACAGGTTTCAGGTAAGTCCCCCAGGAACCTGCATGTACATAAAGGTTTCCAGGCGTAATTTTAGCGAGAGGCACCACTGGTTTTGGCCTTCCTATGGCGTCGGCGGCGAGAGGCCTGTCATGCAGAGATGGCTAATATTCTGTCACTTTTCCACATTGCAACCAGGCCCCCTGGTGGTGAGAGCAATTCTTTGCAGCCGTTGTGGGTTTATGGGTTAATTAGTTTGGGCTATCCAACCCTGGATTCTCTGTGGCTGATTTGGCCTGTGGTTACATGACCTGCCCTATATGTATGGCCAGCAGTGCATTTACTCCTTGCTCCAGCATAAGTCTTCCTTACTGAGTGCCTGCATCTGTGATTTTGGTTCTGTTATTCTGTGTTTGACTTCTGGCGTATCTCTGGACCATTCTCTTGTCTGTACCCTGTACTGTGTATTCTGGTAACCTGTGTATTACTTTGGTTTATGCTTCGTGACCATTCTCTCGTCTGCTCCCTGTGTGCTGATATTTGTATACCGACCTTGGCTTGTCTGATTTGTTCTTCTGGCTCCTGTTCCCTGCTTTATACAAACAATCCTCTCTGGCATCTAGACCTGGCTTTTCCCTGACGATTCTTGCATATTCCTGTTCATGTTCTATATGTCTTATTTCCTTTTCTTTGCCCAGCAGCATAGTGTAGTCTGTGTGATAGAGGCCAACTGGAAGGACCTCATTCATAGTTCAGGGTTCTGTATTGCTGCTGGGCATATTGTTTGTTGTTACTTTCTTACTCCTGTTTATTGTGGTGTGTATCCCTGGCCCTGTAATCTGCATAGATTAGAAAACCACTACAAGGCTCTTCCCTCAGTGCAGGGTTTCCTCTTGTGTCTATTTCCTGTTCTATCTGTGTATTAGAAACATAGAAAATGTCGACAGATAAGAACCTTTCGGCCCATCTAGTCTGCCCAATTACATGGATACTTTACCTGGATTTATCTTTTATTTAGGATAGCCTTATGCCTATCCCATGCCTGCTTAAATTCAATTACTGTTTTGGCCTCTACCACTTAAACTGGAAGGCTGTTCCATGTATCCACCACCCTCTCAGTAAAATAATGCTTCCTGATGTTACTTTTAAACCTTTGCCCCTCTAATATTCTGTGTATTTGGTTCTGTATCATGCAAGCAACAAACCTGCCTAAAGGGCTTAATGACACTTCGCATAAAGGGTCCTTCTTGGTATCTGCCTGGGGCATATGGGACATATTCAGTTCCTCATTTTTATCAATCTGAGGTTATAAGGTTGCACAGGATTTCACATGCACAACTTGTGCTCAATCATGTGTAGCGGGTAGTGGGCATGGAGAAGATGAGATGTAGAAATCCCCCCAGCTGAGGGGCGTGGTCAGAGAAGCTGAAATGACAGTTTAAAGCAAGATATTTTTTTTTATTGTTTGAGTCTGGATTGTCTAACTGAATTAAAAAAATAATTTCTGGACTTGCATGTTCTTTAAGTGATGGGAAACATAATATTGATGTTAGCGTTTTCTATTTAAACATTTTTGTATTTCTCTTGACAGCTTGATCCCTATGATTACGAAACAATTGAAGGCGTTTTGCAAGTGATAATTGCAGCCGATGAAAAAAATACCAATATCCAACTGAACCAGGTGAAATGAAATTTGGGTTATGCAAGTTTGAACTAGTTTAGATATTGTTGTCACATATCGGCACAAAATTTAAATGCATCATGTAATCTGATAAATAAAGCCAATATTGACAATAAAACTGCATAAAATATGTCTGTGTTGAAAGCCCCTCTGAAATAGTATGGCTGTTGCATATTTATGACCAGCAACAACAGAAAGTCTGCAGATTCATAAATTTTTCCAGCTGTTTATACTAACATACACATTTCTGATTTTTGTTCCATTAGGGCTTGTTTCCAAGTAGAAACTAGGAACTGAATCTTCATTGTCACTATTTTAATTTTGAAATTTCCAGTGCCTGCTGAATAGTTCAATGTTTCCTTTTTTTGTTTGTTTCAAGGCTGTAGGTCTAGTTAATCATCTAAAATCCTACAAGAGGATCACACCTCCTGCAGATGTAGAACATCAATATATATTGGAACGTGGAATCTCAATGTCTTCTCTTGCTCAGACAAGGCTACCCTTTCACCTGCTCTTTTTTTCAACCACATCCAGTTTTTGGGGAATAATTTGTAAGTTTACCATAACCACTCAATATATTTACATTTTCCTTTCATGTTGTTCAGTTTATAGAAGTTGTAACTTGTTTGACCACTTCAACGCGAAGGACGTGTGTGGAGTGTCCTCCCATTTCACTCCAGTGCACGGAGTGCGCTCCACACACGTCTCCGCTTTGCCCCACCTTGGCACTGATCTGTGGCTTCACTCACAGCAGGCTCCTGATCTTCCCTGGTTCTTTATATATATATATATATATATATATATATATATATATAAATTCTTTATTTTAAATTTCGAAGAAAGCTCAAACAAGGCATGTAGCGAAAAGTGGCCACATACGGACATCATTAACATCCATAGAAAGCGAAAATATGAACAAAAGTATTCTGTAAATGTGTCTCAAATATAAGCAAAGATAAAGATTTTTTTTTAAAAAAAAAGGGAAAGGCGGGGCAACAGGTCGAACCGGGCCGTGGCCAATAGAGGCTGGGAAAGACTACAAGGGGCACCAGGATAAAAACAAAAAAGGGAGGGGGAAGTGGAAAGTGAGGGATCGCCCAAGAAAGATGACATTCCCGGCTCTCCCCTACCACCCGAAGGGAGGTAGAGGGCCATGGAAGAGGTCATGAGGCCAGGAGAGCTGGGGCCAAGAGAGCAGCCAGAGGCTCGCCCAGGGCAACCCAGTGTCGCGCACGCTTACAATAAGCGTAATTAAAGGATAATATAAAATAGGGGGGATGGGAGGGGACAGGAAAATCCCAACGTCCCTACAGCAGTAGAATAAGCGTCCCAAAAATCTTCAAGGCAAGACCCAGAAAGAGAGAAACATTCGGATTCACATAACAGAAAAAATAGGCCCAAAAAGCCACCCAGAAAAAAAATAAGTCGTCAGAGTACAAACAGCAGCTGGCGGAGGGGGACAGCACACAAAAAAAGGAGTGGTGGGCCGGTCAGCCTGCATCCGGGGGGAAGATTCAGTGGCCGTGACCAGAGGGGGGGAGCAAAGGACAGGACTGAGTTAGCGCGTCGCTCAGTAAATCAGGAGTGGGAGGCGCAAGACCAGGCTATAAACCGAGGTCAGAGAAAAATGTGTCGCGCTCAACCTGGGCCACCGCTCTCGTGGGCAATTCCACTTGATTTCGTAAAGAATCCACCTGGGTCGTCAAGTGATCCCGAGCAACCTCCAGGTCAGTCGTGCGATCCTGCACCGTGGTCACCTGGGTGCGGACCCCCGCCAACTCAGCTCTCAGTCCACAGATTTCGGCCTGCCATGTGGCCCTCATGTCAGCGAGGAGCTGCTGCAGATCCCCCTTAGTAGGGGGCAGGTGGGCAGCTTCCGCGTCTCCCCCTGCCAAGACCGCTGCAGTCGGGGGCCCCACAGAGCCAGCCTTAAAACCCACAGAGGCTTCGTTCTGGGAGGGTTGCAGTCTCTTCGGGGTATCCCTGCACCGGGGTTCCCAAGAAAGGGCCCGCCGGATTAGGCCAGGTATCATAGAAAAATGTCGGCAGATAAGAACCTTTCGGCCCATCTTGTCTGCCCAATTACATAGATACTTTACCTGGATTTATCTTTTGTTTAGGATAGCCTTATGCCTGTCCCATGCTTGCTTAAATTCAATTACTGTTTTGGCCTCTACCACTTCAACTGGAAGGCTGTTCCATGTATCCACCACCCTCTCAGTAAAATAATGCTTTCTGATGTTACTTTTAAACCTTTGCCCCTCTAATCTAAGACTATGTCCTCTTGTTTTGCTACTTTGTTTCCTTTTAAATATACTCCCTTCCTCTACCCTGTGGATTCCCTTTACGTATTTAAATGTTTCTATCATATCTCCTCTGTCTCGTATTTTTTCCAAGCTGTACATGTTAAGATCATTAAGCCTTTCCTGGTAACTTTTCTCCTTCAAGCCGAACACCATTTTAGTAGCCCTTCTCTGAACTCTCTCTAAGATGTCTATATCCTTCTGGAGATACGGTCTCCAGTACTGCACACAGTACTCCAAGTGAGGTCTCACCAGTGCTCTGTACAGTGGCATGAGCACTTCCCTTTTCCTACTGCTAATACCTCTCCCTACACAACCAAGCATTCTGCTAGCATTTCCTGCTGCTCTATTACATTGACTACTTACCCTTAGATCCTATGAAATAATAACCCCTAAATCTTTTTCCTCAGATGTTGAGGTTAGGACTGTATCAAATATTCTATATTTAGCCCTTGGGTTTTTACGTCCCAGGTGCATTATCTTGCACTTATCCACATTAAAACTCAATTGCCACAGCTCCGACCATTTTTTTAGTTTACCTAAATCATTTGTCATTTGGCTGATCCCTCCAGGAACGTCAACCCTGTTGCAAATCTTTGTGTCATCAGCAAAAAGACATACTTTTCCATTAATCCCCCCTCCTCCAACTCCTACTTCCGCAAGGCAGCAAGCGTCGAAAGTCACACACGGTGCCTCCGATCCTCACCTAGGGAGTCTCGGATGTCCTTCTGACCTTTACTGTCCACAGGAAGGTGTTCCCGGGCTGACTTCTTACCCATGGCGTCCCAATCCGAGTCAGAGGTACAGGGAAGGTAGGCCCAATGTGCCGCGGAAGGCCACAAAATGGCCACCAGGAAAAAGCTGCGGCAGAAGGCACAAACACTGTCCTGGCGCCGACTCGTCCGGAGGAAGATCCCCGATCCCAGCAATCCGATCTCTGCACTTCCTAAGTGTGGGAGCAAGTGACAGGGGATCAAAAAGTCACGGAGGGACGTTTAAATCAGGCCCGTTTGGGAAAGTCCGCTTAAGAGCTCTGCAACGAGCGTCTGCTCCAGACGGTGGTCAGCCACTCCCAGGGCTGGCCCAAGCCACTGTGCTGCCTGGAGCGATGGATGAATTGCTGCCCCCCCCCCTCGAAAAAAAGTGACACGTATGAGCAGATCATACACCACAGCAATAAAACTCACAGTAATGTGCGGTGTGTATGAATGTATCACCCCTTTAAAAAGCTGCAACAGGCGCACACGGGGCTACAAAGCGCGATCCTCTTATGGAGGCGGCCAGACGGACGTTAGAGATGAAGGAACGTGGGTATATTTTCCCCAGCTCACATGGGTATATTTGCCCCAGTTTACATGGATAAATTGCCCCAGCTCACATGGGTATATTTGCCCCCAGCTCACATGGATAAATTGCCCCCAGCTCACATGGATAAATTTCCCCCAGCTCACATGGATAGATTGCCCCCAGCTCACATGGATAGATTGCCCCCAGCTCGCATGGATAAATTGCCCCCAGCTCGCATGGATAAATTGCCCCCAGCTCGCATGGATAAATTGCCCCCAGCTCACATGGATAAATTGCCCCAGATCACATGGGTAGATTTGCCCCCAGCTCTCACCACCTGCTGGCCCCAGGCTCCGCGTATGATACCGCCGGCGTCTTCTCCCTACAGGAGAGCGGCCGCTGACATACAGCTTGGCCGCTCACCTGGGAGGAGAACCACCTGACCAGCCGCAAGCGCGCTGGTCAGGTGGTTCTCCTCCCAGTCGAGCGGCCAAGCTGTATGTCAGCGGGCGCTCGCCTGTGGGGAGAAGGCGGCGGCAGCGATTTTTCTCGGGGGCGGCAGTTGCCCCCCCCCCCCCAGATCCGCTCCTGGCCAGAAGTGACCATCGACCAATCTGCCACGTGGAAAACAGTATTGTTAAGAAAGGAACTAGTCTAATCATTTTTAGGTCTATTACTATACCCAGTCAATAGACAATGACATGCACCGAGCATCAGCGGGCTGGAGGAGGGGCTCACCGCAACAACCGGCCAGCGCCTGGCACAACCGGCCCAGCCGTAAATTGTTAAAGGAAAATCATATACTCTGACACTCCATTTATTGCATCCATGTGGTTTTATTCCATCAGCTGCAGAAACAACGTTTCAGCCCTCGGAGAGAAGCTGATGCCATCACACAGAGTATGCTGACATTGTTTGCAGGCAGCTGTAAAATTCAAAATCCCGACTGATGACGTGTGTGTGGATGGAGGACACTCCTCTGCTTCACTCAACATTTTTTGCCAACACTGGAAGGAGGGGGTGTGGCACACGACACAGCCTGACCACTTTAAAATGCTAAAGTCATCAGGGGCATGGGCGTCCACAGGGGGGGGAATTGCCCCCCACTGGAACCAGGGCCAGCCCGACAATGGAGCACAATGGAGCCCCTACTGCACTTTTTTTTTTCTTTTCAGAACCGGAGCTCAGCGGACCCTGCTCCTGAGTTTACAATCTGAAAGGAGAGGGTGTGACAGATTAGATCTGTATTTCTATCTATATAAGGGTCTGCCTGTATATATATATATATATATATGTGTGTCTATCTGCCGGTTTATACATATTTCCTCCATATAGAGTCATATTTGTGTCTGGCCATTTGGGAAGCGTATCCCTGTGTCCACAGCTGGTGAGGAAGACCTGCTAAAATGTAATTAAAATGGTTAGCTTTCTCCCCTGGGGGGAGGATATAAAACGTAACTGTAAAAGGGAATGTCCTTTGTACCTTGACATATTAATCACACCTTGGAAGCCAGCCAGGCACCAAGATTTAGACCCAATCTTCAAAGACAGGAAGCACATCTTTGATCTCTAAGGGGGGTCTGGGGGGAAGAGGGACACCTTTTGGGCAATTAAAGATTAACGACGAAGCGTACTGAGCATGCTCCGGAGAGGGGAACTCTGGGGATTGTAGGCAAAGGCTCTGCCAGCTAGGAGGCTGGACTTAGAAAAAAGGCAGCCCTATATATATTCTGAATCAAGCATGGCTCAGGGCTGATCACTTGGGGTACATTCGAAAGATGACTGATCTGTCCATGCTATCTCCAGGCTCCAGGAGGCACCGATGCTAGCTTACTGATTAGTCCGTCGTAAGTAAGGCTCTGTGATTAACCCCTTTTCTTTTATTTGCTGTGTAGTGTGTAATTAATTGATTTATTCTAGTTATAATTTTTCCTATAACAATGCACTGTGATTTTTCTATATCATAAATAAAACATATTTAAGTTCTGATTCTGGCTGATGAAATCCACGCTAACTAAGAGATTGGGAGTATTGCTATTTGCTTTAAGCTCGGTTATATATAAGAAATGGCGAGTTGCGGTCGTCAGACGGCAGGGATTGTGGGATCTGTAGTCACTGTCAGAGTCTAGGGTGGGCAGTGCGGCTGCTAAACCCTGCGGCTCCCGTCGCGACGCGCGTAGTGTCCATGAGGACTGGTGGCAGCGTTACTAATAGAGTAGGAAAGTGAGCTCAGGGATTGTGGGAGACGTAGTCATTACCCGCTTCAAGAGAAGATTTGTACTGCGTTACATTCCTGGGATCAGTATATCGCGCTCTACGTGTCTGTTGTGAGAGAAAGTGTGGCCGGGACGGGTAGAGAAGCGCACGTAATTATCTGGGTCTAGGATAGATAGATAGATAGTGAGCGGCTTAACCCGGCGTCTTTTCGCAGCAGCGCGCGTAGTGGTCGTGACAATCTAAGAGGGGACCCTGTTCCGGCCCTCACACACTCGCTGGCAGCACTCCTCCTCCTGTTTTCTCATGGGGGCTGGCATATTTGGCATTTGTTTGTGCCATTGAGCTAGAGATCATCCAAATAGTAAAACCTTCTTTAATATGACGATTTCTTCACAAAGCCAACCTCTTCTTTTCTTACTCTTGATGCCATGTGTACATCGCTCCAGTATCTATATCTGCTGTAATGTTCTCAAAATGTATGTAAAATTTTAAATAAAAAAATTAAGATCTTTCCACTTAACTTTAGGTGTAGATGATGTAATTTGATGTGGAGGCTGTCAGCTCACTCTGCTTGAGGGGGTGACTGTGCGTGTGTGTGTATATATATATATATATATATATATATATTTATATTAGTGTTTGGAGGGGGGCCTGGTATGTGTGGGAGGAGGTCATGGTTTATGTATACAGAGATGGCCTAGAAAATGCAGCACTCAGATCAGACACTTATACCTTTATTCTTCTATTAGACTTGCATCAAGTTTCGCAGCCTCTGTATTGCTACGCTTTATTTTATGACTGTCCCCTTCATGACATTGTCAAAAAAGCAGAATTTGGATGCCATTAAAATGTTGCCCCTCCCCCTCTTAGAGTGTCTGTTTATGTTTAAAACTGTTTTAATTCCTCTCCAGCAATGGGCTTGATTTTCTGTCATTGTATGCTGCCATCCTCTTTATGCTGAAGCACGCCACTTGACTGCGGGGACACCTCACAATAAAAAAAGGAGCTGGTATATTGGAGTGATGCAGTGTTTCATTTTAAATTGCGAACCTTTCTCGACCATACTTGAAAAAGGTTCTTGATTTGAACCAAAACGTTGTATGACTCCTATACACCCGCTTATCATCTGTCTTGATGGTGTGACTGTTTTTCCGTTTATTTTTCTGCATGATCCATGGGCTGGCTGGCTGCCTGGAACTCTTTGTAAGCTGTATCGCCAACCTTTGCATTATCAAATTGTATTACAAATGAGACTTTAGGGAGGCAGTCAGTCCAATTGCAGAGCACACTGAAAGCCATTGGACGATGCTTGTTCACAAACTTCCTGATGGCCAGGCATCTGAGACCTAGAGTCCTCCTCAGCGGGGAAGTGAGCTGCGGACTTTCAGGGGACTGCAACCACTCCATTTACTTTGGCTTTACATAGAGAATCCCTTTAATTGCATTACAATATCACAACCGATTACCTACCCATTACATGTAAAAGTTTTTGGTTTTTTATGTGCTTGGATAATTGACTATTTTTTTGAGTGTCTCTTAAAGCTCCATTGCATTATGCCCAGTGGTGTGTGTGTGTGTGTATATATATATATATATATATATGTAATAAAAGTGGCGGCACTCCAGGTCTATAACGTAAACACTTCGATTTATTCCATATAAGTCAACGTTTCAGCCCCAACACAGGGCTTTCTTCAGGACATAAACATAACAGAAGATCATAAAAACTTATAAGCACTACCGTACTTACCCCTCCCCTCAATCGGCGTTCTCACCCACTCAGTGCGCATGCGCCAACTCCCATCACAGCGGGATGACGTAGGTGGCGTGTAACCCCGGCAACCAGGGACGCAGAATCGTTCCCACACACCAAAGTGACTGAAAACCTATAAAAACAATTTCGCAAGGATGTAATGGATGATAGAAAAAGTGATCCCAGGATTTAACTTTGGCCAATTATATTCATTAATACAAGATCCATCACCAGAATGATTGAATGCATCAATTCAAAAGCGAATGTCCCCTGCTGGAGCTATCAACTCCTTCTACAGACGGTTATATGACTATTAACCCATTCCCGGGTGGAATTGCCATAATCAAAAATTCAAAAAGATGGTGTCAAAACATAGAAAATGTTAATTTTTCATTAAGTCCCTCCGGATGGACAGTTCTCAAGCGGTGTATCCAAAAGGCTTCTTTTTGTAATAATCTTCCCCGGTCGCCCCCTCTTCTAGGCATTGGTATATGGTCAAAGGCTACAAATTTCAGGGAGGTTAATGGATGATGATCCAAAAAGTGCTTTGCCACTGGTTTGTCAGATCGACCGTCTCGATATGCCACACGAATATTTGAACGGTGATTCCTGATCCGTTCACACAGCAGGGTTTCCGTTTTGCCTATATAGGCCAGGCCGCAGGGACACGTAATTTTATAAATCACGAAGTCAGTTCTGCATGTTATATTAAAGCGGATTTTGTAAACCTTGCCCGTGTGTGGATGGGCAAATGTTTTAGATGGCAACATGTGTCCGCAAGTAACACAGCCAAGCCATCTCCTGCACCCTACATTTACAAATTGTTCAGACCCTTGGGTGTAGCTATGTACCGGATCCGTTTTAACCAGTAAGTCCTTCACGTTGTTGCCCCTTCTGTAGCAAAACATCGGTTTCTGTTTAAAGTTAGCTGGCAGAGATTGATCACGTTCCAAGATGTGCCAGCTCCTTTTAATTGATGCCGTGAGTTTGGTGGAGGGCGTATGGAACTGCATTGGAAACCTAAGGCGGGGTTCCTGTTTCGTCTGTGCTTCAGCCGTCAAATTCGCCTTAATCCAAGCTGCATCCAATACTTTAGTTGAATAGCCCCGAGCCCTGAATTTATTATACATATAATGCATCTGTTTCTCACGATTTTCTGGCTCCGAGTTGTTCCTAGCCACTCTCAAAAATTATGCATATGGAAGCGATTTTTGAACATGCTTAGGATGGGCACTAGACGCATGCAACAATGTGTTTCGGTCGGTGGGTTTAGAGTATAAAGAATAATGTAAACCATTATTTTTCAAATAGACTTCAATGTCCAAAAATTGTATCTTCATGGTATCCACCTGCGTCGTTACCACAACTGGAGTCCCAAGATTGTTAATATATGACTCCACCAGTTGTGCCTCCTCCAGGGTATCCTGCCATATAATGAATATGTCGTCGATGTACTCGACGATCTTAGATGCAAATTTAGGCAAAATATACTGCTTCTCCCATGCAAACATGTACGCGTTGGCATACATCGGCGCCATGGCCGCACCCATGGATGTTCCAGTGCATTGCAAGAACCAATCATTTTCAAACCGAAAAAAATTATTTTGAAGCGTCAACAGCAATAGCTCCAGGACAAATTCTATACAAGGTCCCATATACTTGTCTGTTTGACGGAGTTCTCTCATGGCTTCCACCCCAGCCTCGTGAGGAATGATGGTGTAGAGGCTCTTAACATCCGTCGTCATTAGAATGACCTTGCTGAGGTCCCCCCGCACTATAGATAACCTCTGAAGAAAAGCAGGTGTGTCCTTGACACATGTAGGTATGTCGAGGACCGGGATTTTGAAGAGAAAGTCAAGCCATTTTGCAATTGGTTCCAAAATGCCCCCGACAGCCGATACAATCGGACGCATGGGGGGTTTCTGGAGACTCTTGTGAATTTTGGGAAGTCCATAGAGAACCGGAATTCTAGGAAATTTTTTATTCAAAAACTGAAACAATTCCATTGTGATGTAATTCATGTGAAGACCCCTAGTCAACATTTGAAGACAGTTTGACTAGGGGTCTTCACGTGAATTACATCACCATGGAATTGTTTCACTTTTTGAATAAAAAATTTCCTAGAATTCCGGTTCTCTATGGACTTCCCAAAATTCACAAGAGTCTCCAGAAACCCCCCATGCGTCCGATTGTATTGGCTGTGGGGGGCATTTTGGAACCAATTGCAAAATGGCTTGACGTTCTCTTCAAAATCCCGGTCCTCGACATGCCTACATGTGTCAAGGACACACCTGCTTTTCTTCAGAGGTTATCTATAGTGCGGGGGGACCTCAGCAAGGTCATTCTAATGACGATGGATGTTAAGAGCCTCTACACCATCATTCCTCACGAGGCTGGGGTGGAAGCCATGAGGGAACTCCTCCGTCAAACAGACAAGTATATGGGACCTTGTATAGAATTCGTCCTGGAGCTATTGCTGTTGACGCTTCAAAATATTTTTTTTCGGTTTGAAAATGATTGGTTCTTGCAATGCACTGGAACATCCATGGGTGCGGCCATGGAGCCGATGTATGCCAACGCGTACAGGTTTGCATGGGAGAAGCAGTATATTTTGC
The DNA here is from genome assembly GCA_009667805.1 of Leptobrachium leishanense. Classification (NCBI taxonomy): domain Eukaryota; kingdom Metazoa; phylum Chordata; class Amphibia; order Anura; family Megophryidae; genus Leptobrachium; species Leptobrachium leishanense. Next base: position 109,411,533 of record CM019063.1, read on the forward strand.
CTAAATTTGCATCTAAGATCGTCGAGTACATCGACGACATATTCATTATATGGCAGGGTACCCTGGAGGAGGCACAACTGGTGGAGTCATATATTAACAATCTTGGGACTCCAGTTGTGGTAACGACGCAGGTGGATACCATGAAGATACAATTTTTGGACATTGAAGTCTATTTGAAAAATAATGGTTTACATTATTCTTTATACTCTAAACCCACCGACCGAAACACATTGTTGCATGCGTCTAGTGCCCATCCTAAGCATGTTCAAAAATCGCTTCCATATGCACAATTTTTGAGAGTGGCTAGGAACAAATCGGAGCCAGAAAATCGTGAGAAACAGATGCCTTATATGTATAATAAATTCAGGGCTCGGGGCTATTCAACTAAAGTATTGGATGCAGCTTGGATTAAGGCGAATTTGACAGCTGAAGCACAGACGAAACAGGAACCCCGCCTTAGGTTTCCAATGCAGTTCCATACGCCCTCCACCACACTCACGGCATCAATTAAAAGGAGCTGGCACATCTTGGAACGGGATCAATCTCTGCCAGCTATCTTTAAACAGAAACCGATGTTTTGCTACAGAAGGGGCAACAACTTGAAGGACTTGCTGGTTAAAACGGATCCGGTACATAGCTACACCCAAGGGTCTGAACAATTTGTAAATGTAGGGTGCAGGAGATACCTGGGCTGTGTTACTTGCGGACACATGTTGCTAGGGTTGCACCGATATCGATACTAGTATCGGTGCCGATACCGGGTACTGCAGGAGTACTTGGTACTCGTGCAGTACCCCCCGATATTTTTCCCGATACCAGAAGCCGGCATTGAGCCGGTATCCGAGGGGCTGGGGCGGCTGTCCCAATGCTCTATCGGCATTCGGACAGGCCCTGCAGCTGCTCTCCGCGATACTTGCCTTCCTGAGCGACGCCGGGAAAGTCTTTGCACGTTGCGCTCGTTGGAAGGACCCCAGCCGCGATCCCGTGGGACCATGGGATCGCGGCTGGGGTCCTTCCAACGAGCGCACGCGCAGAAGCTTTCCCGGCGTCGCCCAGGAAGGTAAGTATCGTGGAGAGTGCCAGGTGAGCTGGGGGGGGGATCCATGAGCTGGGGCATATCCCATGAGCTGGGGCATATCCCTTGAGCTGGGGCATAATCCATGAGCTGGGGGGCAGTATCCATGAGCTGGGGGCATTTTTATATGAGTCTGTTCTTATTGGAAAGCATCACATAAACATAAAAAAAGTATCGGTACTCGGTATCGGTGAGTACTTGAAGAAAAGTATCGGTACTCGTACTCGGTCTTAAAAAAGTGGTATCGGTGCATCCCTACATGTTGCCATCTAAAACATTTGCCCATCCACACACGGGCAAGGTTTACAAAATCCGCTTTAATATAACATACAGAACTGACTTCGTGATTTATAAAAGTACGTGTCCCTGCGGCCTGGCCTATATAGGCAAAATGGAAACCCCGCTGTGTGAACGGATCAGGAATCACCGTTCAAATATTCGTGTGGCATATCGAGACGGTCGATCTGACAAACCAGTGCAAGGCACTTTTTGGATCATAATCATCCATTAACCTCCCTGAAATTTGTAGCCTTTGACCATATACCAATGCCTAGAAGAGGGGGTGACCAGGGAAGATTATTATTCCAAAAAGAAGCCTTTTGGATACACCGCTTGAGAACTGTCCATCCGGAGGGACTTAATGAAAAATTAACATTTTCTATGTTTTGATACCATCTTTTTGAATTTTTGATTATGGCAATTCCACCCGGGAATGGGTTAATAGTCATATAACCGTCTGTAGAAGGAGTTGATAGCTCCAGCAGGGGACATTCGCTTTTGAATTGATGCATTCAATCATTCTGGTGATGGATCTTGTATTAATGAATATAATTGGCCAAAGTTAAATCCTGGGATCACTTTTTCTATCATCCATTACATCCTTGCGAAATTGGTTTTATATGTTTTCAGTCACTTTGGTGTGTGGGAACGATTCTGCGTCCCTGGTTGCCGGGGTTACACGCCACCTACGTCATCCCGCTGTGATGGGAGTTGGCGCATGCGCACTGAGTGGGTGAGAACGCCGATTGAGGGGTAAGTACGGTAGTGCTTATAAGTTTTTATGATCTTCTGTTATGTTTATGTCCTGAAGAAAGCCCTGTGTTGGGGCTGAAACGTTGACTTATATGGAATAAATCGAAGTGTTTACGTTATAGACCTGGAGTGCCGCCACTTTTATTACTTTATATCGAATTGAGCTGACAGGCAGGCACCGGGCGATGGTGATAGAGGCAGCTTGAGTGCTCGGCTAATGTTTGGAGATTATATATATATATATATATATTCTAAAGGTACCCTTGCACGTTCATTCAGCTTCTTTGATGCTATGTGCTCAAGTGTTCATTGAAAGGTGTATAAGCGCTAAATCCACCACTGAGCTAGAAAAGTAGAACACATGCCTGTATAACAGGTTTTAAAAGCTATAACTTTTATTTATATTACATATATATCCAGACGTGGACCCCTTGCTTGGTGTGCCTAGAGGGGTGTCAGCTATACCCTCCTGATGAGGCCCAACAGGGCCGAAATGATCGTCGGGGGTTGTTGCACCTCTCGTGCAGGGATGACGTCCTTGGCAATCAGCACTGGCCACCCTTTCTGGGTGAGAGCAGACTGATTTGCATATGGAGCATTCATCCCTGTAATGGCACAAACAAGCTAAAACCTTTTGAGACCTGAGCGGGCCCCACCGTAGAGCAGGCCACTAGTGCTGTTGCTCGTTCTCAGGACCCTCACAAACCCCCCCCCCCTTTCTTCACATGCCTGTATAACAGGTTTTAAAAGCTATAACTTCTATTTATTTTAAATACATATACTTTTTATAACTGCAGATCTTGTTTTCTAAGCTGAAACATTGCTCTCTCTGTATGACATCTAGTTGGAAAGCTCCTAGGTATTGTGTTTTTCTTCAGTTTGTATCACATAGTCCTATGTTATAGCAATCCAAACCAGACATGATCCACTAACATGGTAAAAAATATCTTTTCAGCTGCAGAGCTTCGTGAAGAATCCTTCCCAACTCTCCTGTTAATCTCAAAACTAATGAAGGTGAGTTAGAATTGGATGTAATACATGGTATAAATTTGGTTTCCGTTCAATAGTTATGCAGTATTTAATATGTTGCAGAGCATATTCCATTTTTTTTTTCTCAATTTTTGTTTAGCACTGTTCCTTAGATTAATAATATAAAATCTGTCAAAGTAAACCTGTCTTGGACAGGTTTACTTTCTGTGCAACATCCCAATAGACAATGATTATAAACATATGATCATAAAAATTTACATGATATCTCATAATTTGATGAGATATTGCAAACTTGCGTTGGTCCAGAGGCTAGCGGTTTTTGTGCCAAAATATCTTAACAGTTGGAGCTATTCATTATCTCTGCTATCTTGACAACAGCCCCTCACCCAGATGAATAGCAGGAGCCCCAGATGGTATCATCACCATGCTTCAAAATCCGTTTGGTGTTCTTTGGATTATGAGTTGTATTGGGTTTGATCCAAATATATCTTTACAATATATGCTGAAACGTTCAACCAAGAAATCCTGTGAACGCGTTCTTATCCTGTTTGGTCTCTTCACTCTCATCAAGGTTTCTCTAGATACTTTATACGTGACTGCTGTCAAGCATATTTTTGAGAAGAGCTTGAAACCCAAAGCACTGAAGATGAAACAAAATGATGATTCCTCCTCTATAATTACCAAGGAAACTGCAAAAACCGTTAAGACAATCCAGTCTTACTTGCAGTCCATTAGTAATCCAGAGTGGGCCTCCGCTATCGCACACAGAATTGCTCAGGAACTTCCAACCGGTAAATCGATTACACTGTTTTATCTGTTTTTTTTTATTCCTCTCTGTATTAAAACCTTTGCACAAATGTGCTAAATCTTTATAGCCCATCAAAACATCTACATATCTTACCATAGTTTCTAGTGTATCATCTAAAAAAACTTAATTCTGTATTTTGACATTATGTTTTAGGACTTGATAAAAATTATGCACTAAAATTCTGTCTTCATTTGGCTGAAAAGTGGAAGAGCACCTTATTACCAAAGGTAAGAGTTGCTCCAGTAGTTATAAGGTGAGAGATCTTTTAATTGGGCATTTATTAGCTTTGCCTATGTGTTATTATGCCAGTATACTGTATAATGTGTGATTTTGAATCTACTCCCCATGAAATGAGTAATAAGGATGCTTGTTCCTTAAACAGTGAAGAAAATTGTGACTACTGCAATGTTTATTTCCAATTAGGGCTGCCACTAACGATTATTCTCATCGATTAGTTGGCCGATTATTATTTCGATTAATCGATTCATCGGATAAAAGAAAAAGAAAATAGAAAAATATTTGTTTACTTAAATAACCACAACTCCTCCCCCTTTTTCCATAAGTAATTTGCGTAGTGTACGTAACCTTCGTACGTACATACGCAGATTGTGTATCTTGCGTGCTTTTCACACAAGGTATGCGAGTGCATGGTCAGAGGGATGGGTTGATGCTGCATGCGCAGCTTAAGCCCATTTTTGCTTTCTCAAATGAACGCAGCTACAAGCACTTGGTCATAGATGATGATGTCAACATGAAATCAGGGTTAATAAGCTAAAGTGGTCAGGGTGCGTAGAGTGTCCCTTTTAAATAATTTCGTGAGCAAACTGAGTGGGAGGAGGGACTGGAGGTGGAAGGGAGTGACTTTGCTCAAGTGGCTTGACCTGAGTGTGAGATGGAGTGGGTTTGGACGAAAAAGACCGGATCTGAGTGTGGGAGTGAGTTTGCGGAAAGGGACCAAACCAAAGGGAGAGAATGGCAGTTCTCAACCAAAGAGGGTGTGGCAGTGAGGGTGGGGTGGTGGCACAGGACTCCAGCTCCTTCATCCAGTGACAGTATCCTATTGTTTGTGATCTAGTTCTGTTACTGTTGTAAACGGAATAAAAACAAACTGGTTGTGTCTGACATAACCCTAGAACTAAATCATACCTAGTAAAGCAGCAGCGCGTCTTCTCCAATCAGCACTGAAGCTGAGATAATTTACGTTTAACTCAGTCTGACTCTAAACAATGTGTGGTGTACACCGGACGATTAATCGTTAATGGAAATAGTTGATAACTATTTTAATCATCGATTAGTTGTTGATTAATCGATTTGTAGTTTCAGTCCTATTTTCAGTAGCTATGTTTTTCTAAGATCTGTTGTGTTTTTTGTTTGTCTTTTTTTTTTTTTTTTTTTTTTATCCTTGCGCTTTGATCTTGGAAACTGTCACCTTGGTATATAAGTTAACCTGTTATTATTATTCTTTATTTATAAAGCGCCGGCATATTCCGCAGTACTGTACAACATATCAATGTAATGCTCCGTATCACCGCCACTGCACAAAGGACAACTGGATACTAAACACGTTGAACCTTCCCAATATTACGATGTAGTTGACATAAAAAAGTATATATGCTACACTAGGTGCATTTTTAAAAGCCAAATGGCACCATGGAAATAAAATATTTTAAGCAAGCAGTGAGAAATCAAATGGGCGTGGAATTGAGCTGTTATCACAGAGCAAAAGCTTCCTTATATAGCACAGTACTTTGTCTGAAGTCTGTCAATTGTTAACCACTTTATATCTCCTATCGCATGTCTGCATTATAAGTGAGTGCTTGGAGTGTGTATAACCTTGTGTTCAATACTGTATTTAAGATGTACCCCTATTGATTTGCACCCTGTATTATTGAGCAATAAATTTTGTCTTCAGATTCTGTGTTAGGTCAGGTAAAGGAAAACGTGCTCAAATTCAGACAGCTTTGCTCTTTAAAGAGGAATGTAACTATTCTGCTTTATCTTATATAATCGTAAATCTGCTTTTAATATGACTGGGTACTATTTGTTCCCTTTTTGTAATTGCTTCTTTTTACCTTTTTGCTTTTTTTTGTAATCTTGCTTGCTATTCCATTGATTACTGGGCTGTATCACAACCGAAAAGTTAACAGTGAGACGCTAATGGAAAATTTGCGTGCGACTCTTTAATCATTTGCCTCTCACCATTAACGTCTGTATTCCAACGTAAATGCATATCGAGAGGCTGACTTTGGCTGGAAACATTAAAATTTCTTAGTTAGATGTTAAAAACTGTGAGGGGCAGTGATATTAACATCTGCTGCTAATAAAACTGTATGTACGTGCAGCTATTGCTAATTAAACACCTGTGGCTGCACTTCAGTTGTGGTGTAAACTTAACCACCATTGCCTTAACCCCTTAAGGACGGCAGTAATTTTACAAGTTTGGAACACTTTTGAACACTTCTAAAAGTAGAATTTCAGCTATTCGCTGTTCAACCATAATTTACCTCTTACATATTAAGTGTACGCACCCTTATCATATATCATTTTGTTCAGGAGAAATAGGGCTTTCATTTTCCATCAAAGATTTATATATAAAATATATTATAGTATGAAAAAAAACCTAAAAACTATGAGAAAAAAGGAAATTTTGCTATTTTCAAAGTTCTCCATTGTATTTTTAGTGCGAATGACATTGTACGCTTAGCATTAAATGAAATAAAATACATATATTTCTGTTCGGCAATGTCTTACGAGTTCAACGGTACCCCCCATGTAGAGGTTTTATGAGGTTTTGAAAAGTTGCAGGGTCATATATAGAGTTTGCCCATTTCACGTTTTACAACTTGAAATTTGCCAGATAGGTTTCCTGGCCCTATGTTGACTTTGAGAGGTTATGGCAGCCCAGGTATGAAAAGTACCCCAACATGTCATACCATTTTGAAAAGTAGACAACCCAGGCTATTCCAAATTGTGTACGTTTCGTTTTTTTATAGTAGTCACTTAGTCGCAAACTTGGTCTTCATGTTTGTGTTTTGCATTTTTCACACAAAAACTGTTATTTTACTGATGATATCATGCTCCCTCGACATTTTACTGGCCTACAACATTGATATTTGTGGTCGGCAATGTGTTACGAGTTCAACGGTACCCCCATGTTGCATTTTTTTTTGCTTTTTGGAAAGTTACATGGTCAAATGTAGAGTTTGCCCATTTCAGGTTTTACAACTTGAAATTTGCCAGATTAGAAACATAGAAACATAGAAAAATGTCGACAGATAAGAACCTTTCGGCCCATCTAGTCTGCCCAATTACATGGATACTTTACCTGGATTTATCTTTTGTTTAGGATAGCCTTATGCCTATCCCATGCTTGCTTAAATTCAATTACTGTTTTGGTCTCTACCACTTCTACTGGAAGACTGTTCCATGTATCCACCACCCTCTCCGTAAAATAATGCTTCCTGATGTTACTTTTAAACCTTTGCCCCTCTAAGACTATGTCCTCTTGTTTTGCTATTTTGTTTCCTTTTAAATATACTCCCTTCCTCTACCTTGTGGATTCCCTTTACGTATTTAACCCTTTCGCTGCTGAGGACGTGTGGGGAACGTCCTCATTGACTCCTAAGGAAAGATAGGGGTAGAGATCAGGGTTCATTTGAACCCAGATATCTCCCGACTGTTTTCAGCTAGCAGGGTCATATTTGGTATCATTAGAAAGGCCAGAGCATGGCCTTTCCAATGATACCAAACATGACAATGTTTTAAAGTAAAAAAAAATAATAACAATAATAGTACAGAAAAGAAAAAGGTGTTTTTTTTAAGACATTAAATGTCTCAGCAGTGAAGGGGTTAAATGTTTCTATCATATCTCCTCTGTCTCGTCTTTTTTCCAAGCTGTACATGTTAAGATCATTAAGCCTTTCCTGGTAACTTTTCTCCTTCAAGCCATACACCATTTTAGTAGCCCTTCTCTGAACTCTCTAAGATGTCTATATCCTTTTGGAGATACGGTCTCCAGTACTGCACACAGTACTCCAAGTGAGGTCTCACCAGTGCTCTGTACAGTGGCATGAGCACTTCCCTTTTCCTACTGCTAATACCTCTCCCTACACAACCAAGCATTCTGCTAGCATTTCCTGCTGCTCTATTACATTGACTACTTACCCTTAGATCCTCTGAAATAATGACCCCTAAATCCCTTTCCTCAGATGTTGAGGTTAGGACTGTATCAAATATTCTATATTCAGCCCTTGGGTTTTTACGTCCCAGGTGCATTATCTTGCACTTATCCACATTAAAACTCAATTGCCACAACTCTGACCATTTTTTTAGTTTACCTAAATCATTTGTCATTTGGCTGATCCCTCCAGGAACGTCAACCCTGTTGCAAATCTTTGTGTCATCAGCAAAAAGACATACTTTTCCATTAATACCTTCTGCAATATCACTACTAAAAATATTAAAGAGAATGGGTCCAAGTACTGACCCCTGAGGTACCCCACTGGTAACAAGACCTTGCGCCGAATAAACTCCATTTACCACAACCCTCTGTTGTCTGTCACTCAGCCACTGCCTAATCCAGTCAACAATATTGGAATCCAAGCTCAAAGATTGCAATTTATTGATAAGCCTTCTATGCGGAACAGTATCAAAAGCCTTACTGAAATCTAAATAAGCAATGTCTACTGCACCACCTGTGTCTATTATTTTTGTTACCCAATCAAAAAAATCAATAAGATTAGTTTGGCATGATCTCCCTGAGGTAAACCCATGTTTCTGATCCTGTAATCTATGTGTTTTTAGATGTTCAACAATCCTTTCCTTTAACATGGTTTCCATTCATTTCCCCACTACTGACGTAAGACTAACTGGCCTATAGTTCCCCGATTCCTCCCTACTACCCTTCTTGTAAATGGGCACAACATTTGCTAATTTCCAGTCTTCTGGGACGACTCCCGTTAACAAGGATTGGTTAAATAAATCTGTTAATGGTTTTGCTATTACATCACTGAGCTCTTTTAATAATTTAGGGTGGATCCCATCAGGCCCCATTGACTTATTTGTCTTTACTTTAGACAGCTGCTGTAGAACCTCCTCCTCTGTAAACTGATATGTAAATGTCTATTTAGTGTTCTCTCCTAACTGAGGTCTCTTTCCTTCCTTTTCTTCTGCAAAGACTGAACAAAAATATTCATTGAGGCAGTCAGCGAGACAGATTGATCAGATTGGTTTGCTGGGCCTAGGTTGAATTTGAGAGGGTACGGCAGCCCAGGTATGAAAAGTACCCCATCATGGCATATCATTTTGAGAAGTAGACAACCCAGAGTGTTGAAAATGGGGTATGTCCAGTTTTGTATAGTAGCCACTTAGTCACAAACCCTGGCCACACTTAGTCTTCATGATTGTGTTTTGCATTTGTTTTACACGAAAACTGCTGCTAATCTCCTGCTCAGTCAACCTTTTCCTGGCCTATAACATTGATATTTGTGTTCGGCAATGTGTTACGAATTCAACGGTACCCCACATGTAGCATTTTTATTTAGTTTTTTGGTAATTTGACAAGTGATTTTCAGGATTTATGTCGACTTTGAGAGAACATGGCACGCCAAGAAAGAATATTGCTCCAAAGATGACGTGCCAATGATTCTAAATTAGTATTTTGAGTTGTTTGGTGCAGCCACTTTAGAATAGCTGGGCTTAACGTAAACAGGGACAGGCCAAATTCAGGGGATTCCAGAAGTCAGAGTAGTCGTTATAACAAGCCAATGAGTCGGTACAGGCAGCAAACAAAGAGTAGTCGGTATAACAAGCCAATGAGTAGGTACAGGCAGCAAAGGGTAATCGGGACAAAGCAGAAAAGGGGAATTTAGTAATTTAGCTCTGTATGATAAATTTTGAAGCACTCGGTTATGCAGAGGCCAGGTAGAGATGGGAAGGTAGGGCAATAATAACTGCCCGGATTCCTTTCTTGCGGCAGACACGACACTTTTTCTGGGGGGACTTTTTACAGCGGGTGGGAGGGACTCGGGAAGGAATGTGTCTGCCGCTTAATCTTTGGAGATCTCCTGATTCCAAAGCGGATGTAATGGGGGCCGGGGTTAGGATAAGTTGGGATATGATCTCAAGCATGAATTCTAGGAAGGGATATGGCTTTTGTACTGCTGCCTGCTTGTAGAGCACGTACGCATTGAAAATTGCTATCTCGGTCAAATAGATGGCAATCTTCTTGTACCATGCCCTAGTCTTTCGGTTCACCAGATAAGGCTGTATACATTGATCAGCCAAGTTTACTCCCCCCATAAACTTGCTGTAATCTACAATGCACTTCGGCTTTTCCAGTGGCTCAGTCCTCCCTCTCACAGGAGGCACTGGCACTGTACTTTCGTCGTGCACTGTAGATAGCATGTATACATCCTTCTTATCGGTGAACCGAAGGGCTAGCACTTCTTCCTGACGTAGAGATGAAGAGGAGCCTCTACTTTATAACCCTGCTGCCAGGATTTGGGGGAAACCTCTGCGATTCTTCCGCACTGTGCCACAGGCAAGGGTCTCAAAACAATATAAATTTTTAAATAGGTCAATACTGGTGTAATAGTTATCGACCCATAAATGATGGCCCTTGTTGAATAGGGGATAGACCAGATCCCACACAATTTTTCCACTGGTGCCAATACAATCGGGGCATCCTGGGGGGTCAAGGTGGCTATCTTTCCCTTCGTATATTCTAAACGCCCATGTGTAGCCTGTTGTGGACTCACACAATTTATAAAATTTGACGCCATACCGGGATCGCTTGCTTGGGATATACTGCTTGAAGAGCAGTCTGCCTTTGAATTTCATAAGGGACTCGTCTACAGATATATTTTGGTCGGGAACATAATTATCTGTGAATTTGGCAGACATAAGACTGATAAGGGGCCGAATTCTATAGAGGCGGTCATGCATTGGGTCGTTTCTTGGTGGGCACAGTGCGTTATCATTAAAATGGAGGAATCGCATGAGATTTTCGTATCTCTCCCTCTTCATAACCCTTGGGAATAGTGGGGTAGCCAGGATGGGTTTTTTGTGCCATTAAGACCGGATACTTGGCTTCTTCACTATTCCCATTACGAGGGTTAGAGCCCAAATTTTTTTTAACTCTATCACATCCGTTGGGTGCCACTTGTTACGTCTGTGGCGATGTGAATCCGTATGCGCATCAAGATACTGGTTGGCAAACAGGTTGGTTTGCTCAACCACCATCTCGAATACGTCGTCCGACATAAAGAGATTAAAAAAGCTCACTGGCTCACAGTCCTCTACCCTTACTGTGATGCCAGGAGTCGCTATAAATGGGGGTATTTCTGAGGCAGCCATATTTAATGGTACCCAATTGCTCTCGCGCCTCCCAGTAGATGGTGGGGGGTCACCATCACTGGAGGGTTCACTAAGGGGCTCTATATCAGAGGCTGTGAGGGTGTCACTGTCGGCGAGAGCGTCGCTCTCAGAGGCGGCCAGGATCTCATATGCCTCTTCTGGGGAATAAAAGCGGGAGGACATTTTTATTGGGATCTTGTTATAACTAATTAAATGGGAGGTCGGGGAACTGATGGGGTCAAGTATTAGAACACCTAAACTAAGCCCTTCCGGTCCTTGTAGTGGCCGGTACTTCTATCTATCTAGACAAGGTAAGAATATTCCAAGGGGGGTCGTATGCCAATGCGGGTAGTCAGGAATGGCACAGGGTCATATGCCAATGCGGGTAGTCAGAAATGCCAAGGGTTGTATGCCAGTGCGGGTAGTCAGAAATGCCAATGCGGGTAGTCAGAAATGCCAGGGGTCGTATGCCAATGCTTGTAGTCAGAAATGCCAAGGGTCGTATGCCAATGCTTGTAGTCAGAAATGCCAGGGGTCGTATGCCAATGCGGGTAGTCAGAAATGCCAGGGGTTGTATGCCAATGCGGGTAGTCAGAAATGCCAGGGGGTCGTATGCCAATGCGGGTAGTCAGAAATGCCAAAGGGTCGTATGCCAATGCGGGTTCTCAATCGGGGGTACACTGCCAATCAGGGGTACACTGCAGGCCAGGGGGTACAGTGCCTGGGTTTTGGTTTTTTCAGTCAGGGGGTACAGTGCCTGCCAGGGGGTACTGTGCCAGGAGGGTACAGTGCCTGCCAGGGGGTATAGTGCCTGCCAGGGGGTACTGTACCTGGTTTTTTTTCAGTTTTTGTTTTTCAGCCAGGGGGTACTGTGCCTGGGGGGGGGGGGTTTCAGCCAGGAGGGTACAGTGCCTGCCAGGAGGGTACAGTGCCTGCCAGGAGGGTACAGTGCCAGCCAGGGGGTACTGTACCTGTTTTTTGGGGGGTTTTTTCAGTTTTTGGTTTTTTTTTCAGCCAGGGGGTACTGTGCCTGGGGGTTTTTTTTCAGCCAGGGGGTACTGTGCCTGGGGTTTTTTCAGGGTTTTTTTTCAGCCGGGGGTACTGTGCCAGGAGGGTACAGTGCCTGCCAGGGGGTACAGTGCCAGCCGGGGGTTACTGTACCTGGGGGTTTTTTCAGGGTTTTTTTCCAGCCAGGGAGTACTGTGCCAGGAGGGTACAGTGCCAGCCAGGGGGTACAGTACCTGGGTTTTTTCCAGTTTTTTTTTTCAGTTATTTATTAGCCAGGGGGTACTGTGCCAGTAGGGTACAGTGCCTGCCAGGGGGTACAGTGATTGCCAGGGGGTACTGTGCTTGCCAGGGTTTGTTTTTGGTGGTGCTCCTTTGAACTCTGCCTCTCTCTCTGCTCCTCAGATCGCAATGAGGAACAGGAGCATTGGCTGAGACATTGTCTCTGCCCCTTTCAACAATCATTGGCTGAGACATTCTGACAGTTGCAGAGGTGACAGCTTGTCACCGCTGCAACTGTCAAATCCAAGCGCCGGATTGGCTGCCTGGTGGTTTCCACGAGGGAAACGGCCCGCCTCCCTTCCCACAATGCCGATCGCCAGCTGGGAGGGTCTGCCCGGGTGTCAGGCAGACCCCCAGCCGGCGATCGGCATTATGGGAAGGGAGGCAGGCCGTTTTTCGGCGCGCAGAGGCACCAAACGCCGCGGGGCGTACCATGCCGTCCTGCGGCATTCAGGCTAGGGTCAGAGTGGGGCAGTCGGAACGCGCGTGCAGGCGCACTAAATCACGGCGGCATTAGCAGCACATAACGGCCAATGACGGCCAATATACGCAGTACGTGCGTACAAAAGTGCGCCGACACCACGCAACCGGCAAATGAACGCATTTTTCTCAGAACGTGAAACCGCTGCTACAGACGTACAGAGTGCGCTGCGGCCGCATGGCAGCGTGTGTGCGTGATTAGGAGACGTCAGACGCTGCTAGTGTGCGGCCTACATAACGTTCAAACAGCCGGATTTCCCTAGAATTGCGTTGGTGAGTACCTGCGACTGTGCGACTGTGGTCGTCTGACCACTTAAGCGTATTCCGTGAAAAAATGCGTGCGCACGCATCGACGTACATTTTGACGGTGGCCGCAGAAAATGCGCTCATCTGTCCCTAGCCTAAAGCCCACACGATGCAGGCCGGCATGGTACGCCCTGTGTCGTTAAGGGGTTAACAACGCCATAGACATTGGTCTGGATAGTTAACACCAGGGTTTACATGTCGTTATGAGCTTCTAGGGACACTACCACTTACATAAACTGTAATTAGTGCATTACAAACAAAACCACCTTATAAAACACATGTTGCTATTTTTTTCTTTGTGTCAAATAATTGCATGTAAAAAAGAAAAATAAACATAGGGGTTTCTTTTATCTCTTGTTTTCATTTTGTGTATTTTTCCCATGATGCAACCTTTATCAAAAACTTATAGTGAATTTACTTTATAGCTGTGGTTTAGCTTCTACAGTGTTTAACAGTGAACAGGGGTAGACTCTAGACGTGTGAATGTTTAAATATGGTTGCAAGGGGCTATTGTGTGGTGTATGATACCTGATATAAGAGATGGCAGCTGAATGAGATAAGACAGGGATCTCAAAATACTTCTACCCCCTGGTGATGTCCTTTGCATTCATCCCACAAAATACAATGATGTGAGACGGCTTCCATGACTTACAGACTCATTCACTCCAAAGACCCACTTCACTCAAAGCCACACCGTAAGGAGCAAGTGAGGTAAAGCTACTATGATGGGGGGCAGTTTACAAGCCAAAAGATCACAAAATGGATGCAACCAGTGACACATTTAGAGTAAAATTATTTTCTTGACCAAACATTCTTGAGTAAAACAAAGTGCATGTAAGATATCAGCAATAATCAAAATATGAACATTTAATTTTTTTGGGTGGTGTTGTCCCTTTAACACCAGCTATTGAATTTTTTAAATTTCCCTGGTTTGCACCTAGACTTATGTTTAGTCACAACCTATAGGTCGTTATTCTTGCATTTCTTAAAGGCTTGTGTGTCCCATGTCAAGTATAGGAGACGCCAAGTACAGTGAGCGAACGCAATCCATGAGACCGTAACATCTTAATGTCTCCTATAACGACAGGGTTGGAATCAGACATGTTAAATCTCTTGTTAGAATGACAGCCGTTCTGTTGTAACACGCATACGCTAAGTTTAGCATCTTGGTTGTGATCAAGCCCACTGTTTTTCAATACATACAGAAAAAATGGCGTCGCACCCATACTCACCAGAGGGGCTGCAACAGCCAGGAGTAACTGTTTTTTAAGCTCACTATCATACAACCGTATTGATTGCAGTGGAAATACATTTTTGAAGTTTAGGAAGCCTGATGTCCGAGGAAGTCTACCTTAAAAAGAACCCATAACACATTCAGTACCTGGCTGCACTTCTGATCATATGTAATAACTCATTTATTGATTTAAAGATCCTATAACATGTTATTTGTTATACTAGAAGACAGCACATTTACAGTTTTATGCACTGTACTAAAACCAGAAAGGAAATTTAAATACCCCAGTTTTGTGCAATGTTTAATTCCCTTTGTGGTTTCAGCTATACCGAATATATAAAAAAAAAAAATGGTGGTGTTGCGCTAAAAACATACACAATGTCTTATAAAATGTCTGAGTTATAGCAATCTTTGTGTACAACAAAGAGAAAAAGGAGGAAGGAAAAAACGTTCAATTCGCTTCCAATCCTTGCTGAGGAAAAAAGAAGAAAGTTTTTCATATTCCTCCAGTCCTTTTTGACCGTAGAGCACTTCTTAGCGGTTCATCTCCAAGAGTATATATCTCAAACATTGAGAAAAATTCAATGGTGTTATACCCTTTATTGAATATATATCCTGCTAACAGTATGCATATACGTACAGGATAAGGTGGTGGGCTTTAGAGTTATTCTCACCCACTGCCAGATATAAAAACCGCGTCCCATATAGCCTTAGACAACCATCCGGAGCTCCCGGGCTGTTTCCGAGGTGGTCATTCAAAAGGGGTGGATCCGCGGTAGTAAAGTGATGTAGTGCTGACGCGTTTCGTCCCGCCCTCGGGACTTCATCAGAGCATACGTCACTGTATAATCGTCCTCTCTTTATAGTGTCCCAATTTGGCACACCTCTTTGCATTTTGTTAAGATCTCCTTAATCCGCTCCATATGGACGGTCTTAAATTACTTCAACATAATTATAAAAAAGCACACAATACCATCTCAACCACAGGGATATATCTCAATAAAACATTGCAACATTGTGCTACTGTTACAGTATCAAATAACATTATTAAAGCTTAAAAAACATAAGAATCACAACTCCCTTCTAAGAGAATTGTCTAAAAATACACAAACAATAAGAACCTATGTTAAAAAATTATACAGATCAAAATCCACATTAAGACCCAGAGGAATGAAAGTTCTTAGATCATATGCTGTCCTCATCTCCTCCTGTCCCATTATTTGGATATTATACCTCCTCTCCAATATTTACCTACTCTTTTAATACCCAAAAACTTTAACCCCCTTGGGTCCGAATCATGGAACTTAAGAAAATGTGCAGAAACAAAATGTTGCATATACCCATTTCTAATATTACGAATATGTTCGTCTATACGTTTATGTAAAGGTCTTGCCGTGTGTCCTACATACTGTAATCCGCACGGACATTCCAATAGATAAATAATATTATTAGTTTTACATGTAATTAGACTATTGATAATATATTCAATATTAGTTATATTGCATTTATAGTTCTTAATACAATTCCTATTTGTTGGAATATTGGAATTCTTGCAAGATTGGCAGTTTTTACAGTAAAAGAAACCTTTTTCTTGTTGTAACCATCCTATTTTCTTATTGTCTTTTATATAGCTTTGTACCAGGGTTTGTTTTAAACTAGGGGCACCTCTAAAGGTAATGGTGGGTCTTTCACTCAAAATACCCCTCAAGTCGTCAGCTTCCCTCAAAAGGTACCAAAATTTATTAATGGTCTTTTTGATATCCATTTGCGAGCTATCAAAATCAAAAATCATCCTTGTTACAGGGTTCTCCCTTTTTTTAGAATTTGTTTTCGTTAAAAGAGTAGATCTATCCATCTTTTCCACCTTCTGGAGAGCTTCCTCTAAAATTGTATTCGGATAATCTTTTTCTTTAAAATCGGTTAAAAGTTTCACCGATTCATTCAAAAAATGCCCATTGTCAGTGCAATTTCTCTTAAGACACATCAATTGTCCCTTAGGAATGTTATTAAGCCAAGGAGAAAAATGTCCACTAGAAAAATGGATATAACTGTTAATATCTACAGGCTTAAAAAAGGTACGTGTTTTAATAATAGCATTCTCTATATAGATGTTTAGATCTAAAAAAACCACCTCCTGCTTACTATAACTAAAATCCAAATGGATGTTGACGTCATTATCATTCAATATAGCTAAAAAGTCCTGTAAGGAAGCCTCATCTCCTTTCCAAATAAAAATGACATCGTCAATATAACGGCGATAGGTAACGAGGCCCGCACCCAGAAATTGATCTAAAAAGGTCTCCTCCCAAAATGCCATAAATAAATTGGCATAACTGGGTGCGAATCTCGTTCCCATCGTCGTTCACTTGAATGTAAAAATCCTGATTAAACCAAAAATAATTGTTATGCAAAATCCATTTTATGCTAGCCACTAAAAAATCTTTCTGTTCCAATGGAATTTTCCCATCCATCTCCAAAAATTTAGATGTGGCCTGCAGACCCTTAGAGTGCTGAATAATAGTGTATAAAGAAGTGACATCCCCGTGACTAGCCAGAAATCTTCCTGCCATTGATGTTGCATAAGGGTATTCAAGATGTCCTTAGTGTCTGATAAGAAATAATTATCCTTGTTCTCCTGTTGTCTGGTATTATCTCAGCCATTAGCTCTCATTTACTTCCTTGTACCCGGCCGGGCCTTTTCCTTGTTCAGAGTTGTAGAAAGCATATTCCCAATGTATACATTGATTATGAGCAATGAATTGAGCTCAAGACGCTGATGTCACATCTCTTTACTATTCAATATCTGCTGGTTTCAGTTTTCACAGAGTTAAATACAGAAATACACGTCAGACTTAAGACCGCCCCTCAAATACAGAATTGGATAAGCTTTAGGCGCATTTTCCAAATTGTCTCAGACAAAGAACTTAGATAACAATACATCCTTCAAATTAACCCTAGTCATTGACACTTTACACATCCTGTTACACCTAATCAATGATCAGTTCCTTACATCAAAGAGAGCTTAGGCCGGTAACTCTTAGAGTCTTTGTCTCAGGCCACAAGGATGTTGAGTTAATGCCTCCTTCCTCAATAAATGCAAGGATTGAGGCAGGTGTTCAACATCTGTTTCCTACTCTGACCCAAATAAGACTTCAAGATAAAGAGTTTATCTGAGGATCAATTTGATATAAGAATATGCATACATAGAAAGATTAAAATATTCCTCAACAGTGTTCCTCAGGTATGTCCTAGTATTCTTCACTATGGGCTGCAGGAAGGTATCTATGTATTCTGACAATCTCGAGGAGATAGAGCCAATGCCCAATATTATGGGCCGACCAGGAGGGTTTTCTTTATTCTTGTGCAGTTTCGGCAGAATATAAAAGGTGGGTATCTTTGGATGATTTATGGATAGATAATCATATTCTTTTTTATTTAAAATACTATTTATCCGTCCTTCATTCAACAATGCCATTAGAGTTATCTTCATATCGCTAGTGGGGTCTTTATTCATTTTTTTATACGTATTATTGTCGCTCAACTGTCTTTCACACTCTTTTATATCATTTCTTTTTGTCATCAAAACAATCCCTCCCCCTTTATCGGCCGGTTTTATTATTGTATTCTTATCTTCCTTAAGTGCATTTAAGGCCTCTCTTTCTCTTTTTGTCATGTTATTTTTCCTATTGTTTCCATAGAAAAAATTCTTTTTGTTGTTGATTTTTCTAAGTCTTTAGTGACTAATTTCTCAAACATATCTATGGAACTGGATTTACAATACTGAGGAAAAAAAGTTGATCTAGTTTTCAAATCCGTATGTATATACGTGGTTGTAATCAAGTTACTATTCTCAATCGGATTCTTACAAAAATATTTTTTTAGAGTCAAATTGCGGACAAATTTCTTAACATCGACCAAAGCCTTAAATCCATCATGTTTGCAAGTGGGGGCAAATTTCAATCCTCTACTGAGAACTTCAATCTCCATTGGAGAGAGTATCCTTTCGGACAGATTAAAAATCCCCTTCTGATTCAAAATCGTGGTATTGTCAGATGGACCTTGTTCTATTGCTGTTGATATCTCAATGGTCTTTTCGTTTTCCTCTTTTCCCTTTTTCTGTCCAGCTCGACATCCTCTGATATTTCTGAATCCGAATCGGTCTCTCTTCTTTTTTTCCACGTCGAGCCTGCCGATAAAAAATCCTCCCTTCTCTTTCTTGGAGCAGTCGACCAATCTGTTTTCTTCTTGATTTTGTTCAAAAAAGACTTCCGTATTGTCTAATGGTTCAAATCGATTTTTCAAAGGAATGGCATTTACCCCAGAAACGTATTGATTATATTGCTGTTTCTGTCTTTGAACTTTTTTTGGATATATCCATTGTTCATTTCTTTTTTTATTATCATACAGAATCTTTTTATTCTCATCCCGAATTCTTTTCGGAATGTGGCTAAAGTTGTTCTTTTTAAAATTCACATGTGACTCGCCTGCATAATGTGCGTTATTAGACCCATACATGGACTGACTTTTTCTCCATCCCGAGTTTCCTCCCTCTCTATAGGGGTTCCTTACAGTGTGCACTAGCGGCTGTTCATTAGGTCTCTTTCTTTGTAGACTGTTAAAAGTCCTTACTTGATTATTTTGGTAATCCAATTTGTCACGTTTATATTTTGTAATTTTAATTTGTTTTGTATCGTTTTCTTCCTTATTCAAAAAGGCTTCTGTTTGTTTAGAAAGCGTCTTAAAATCCGGAAGTTCAAAAAATGGAGATAATTTGTCCTGTATTTTGCCAATCTCTCTATTGATTCTAGACAAATTCTCCTTTTTTCTGGTGATTTATAATACCCATCATGTGAATTGAAAAGCTCTCTAAAGCCTCATTCCAAATCATCATGAATTCTGGTATATCTCTATCAAATGTCGAGTTTTTAAAAAATCTTAATCCCCTTGGGGTGATCTTTCCTCACTAAGGATTGGAAGCGAATTGAACGGGCTCCCTTTCGACAAAGATAAGAGGAATATAAGTTTTTTCCTTCCTCCTTTTTCTCTTTGTTGTACACAAAGATTGCTATAACTCAGACATTTTATAAATTTTGGTACCTTTTGAGGGAAGCTGACGACTTGAGGGGTATTTTGAGTGAAAGACCCACCATTACCTTTAGAGGTGCGCCTAGTTTAAAACAAACCCTGGTACAAAGCTATATAAAAGACAATAAGAAAATAGGATGGTTACAACAAGAAAAAGGTTTCTTTTACTGTAAAAACTGCCAATCTTGCAAGAATTCCAATATTCCAACAAATAGGAATTGTATTAAGAACTATAAATGCAATATAACTAATATTGAATATATTATCAATAGTCTAATTACATGTAAAACTAATAATATTATTTATTTATTGGAATGTCCGTGCGGATTACAGTATGTAGGACACACGGCAAGACCTTTACATAAACGTATAGACGAAACATATTCGTAATATTAGAAATGGGTATATGCAACATTTTGTTTCTGCACATTTTCTTAAGTTCCATGATTCGGACCCAAGGGGGTTAAAGTTTTTGGGTATTAAAAGAGTAGGTAAATATTGGAGAGGAGGTAATAATATCCAAATAATGGGACAGGAGGAGATGAGGACAGCATATGATCTAAGAACTTTCATTCCTCTGGGTCTTAATGTGGATTTTGATCTGTATAATTTTTTAACATAGGTTCTTATTGTTTGTATTTTTTAAGACAATTCTCTTAGAAGGGAGTTGTGATTCTTATGTTTTTTAAGCTTTTATAATGTTATTTGATACTGTAACAGTAGCACAATGTTGCAATGTTTTATTGAGATATATCCCTGTGGTTGAGATGGTATTGTGTGCTTTTTTATAGTTGAAGTAATTTAAGACCGTCCATATGGAGCGGATTAAGGAGATCTTAACAAAATGCAAAGAGGTGTGCCAAATTGGGACACTATAAAGAGAGGACGATTATACAGTGACGTATGCTCTGATGAAGTCCCGAGGGCGGGACGAAACGCGTCAGCACTACGTCACTTTACTACCGCGGATCCACCCCTTTTGAGTGACCACCTCGGAAACAGCCCGGGAGCTCCGGATGGTTGTCTAAGGCTATATGGGACGCGGTTTTTAAATCTGGCAGTGGGTGAGAATAACTCTAAAGCCCACCACCTTATCCTGTACGTATATGCATACTGTTAGCAGGATATATATTCAATAAAGGGTATAACACCATTGAATTTTTCTCTTTGTTTGAGATATATACTCTTGGAGATGAACCGCTAAGAAGTGCTCTTCGGTCAAAAAGGACTGGAGGAATACGAAAAACTTTCTTCTTTTTTCCTCAGCAAGGATTGGAAGCGAATTGACAAAGATAAGAGAGGAATAGAAGTTTTTTCCTTCCTCCTTTTTCTCTTTGTTGTACACAAAGATTGCTATAACTCAGACATTTTATAAGACATTGTGTATGTTTTTAGCGCAACACCACCATTTTTGTTTTTTATGTCATACCCTTTTCTGAATTAAGTGGATATCAGGGTGGTGTTTGCTGCTTATTGGTTTTGGGTGTTTCCCCAGTATTAACCCCATTTTTTATACCGAATATAGAATGTTCAATATATTGCACCTTCATAAATAATCTACACCATCGCAAATTCAATCAAAAAAAAAATCATTCTTTCCAGGATGAAGCTCTCGAGAGAGCGGAGGTGTTGATAAAGAAGCTCAGTGTGCAGTATCAAAGATCCGCTACAGAGAATGTTCTGATCACTCATAAGCTGGACTCTTCAGAATTCCTGAAGTTGATTGGAAAACCAGCCAACCTTATCGTGTCTCTGTACGAACACAGCAGCGTGGAGAAAAGAATAAGGATTCCAACAGGCAGAGACTATCCAGGTCAAGCATACGATCGTTATCTAAAGTGTCCTTCATCTTAGTCCTTACATTTTATAATAAACATTTGTTTTTATTTACTTCTCTGGAAATACTGTAGCCTACCCCAATGGTTAGTAGACTTTACTTACAGGAGCATGATACTTTATTTAATATTGCATCAATATAGCAAACATGATCACCCACTCTGTACCCATTGCCCGAGAATACAAAATTATACTAATTTGGTGATCCTGCTTGTAAAGTGAAAAGAACCGGTTTTGCATACTAAAATATCTCCGCCCCTGCCACGGTTAGGCTACGTCTGTGTGACTGCACCTGCCTGAGTTCGTCGCAACTTTGTGACGGGGAGAGCCACACAGTGCAACGTGCGAACCAGTTGCGCCTGCTACACCGGACGTGATTTCAGCCTCAACGTCAAAAATCTACAGCGGACGTAGGACAGGGCAACAAAGCTCAATTTCCCCCTTAGGAAGATCGCACTTTTGTAGATCTGAGCGCACTACCTGCGTTCAGCGAGGTGGTCACACGAGCGTCAGAGTGGAACGAACGTCCACTCTCACCAACGTTCCTTCAGCTCTCAAAACTGCCCGTGTGACCGCAGTCTAAAAGCCGTACTCACAGCTGCCATAGCTTTGACTTCCCTGCTTGGCCCAAAGAATGACCCGGACATTGGCCAACTCTGCTTTTCTGATCCTTGAGGGAGTGAGCCAGTAGCACCAACTTTAAACTGGCAACCCCCCCCCCCTTTCCCTTTTTATTCTTCTTTCATCCTCGTATACATTATCCTCCCTCATTAAGAACTTTTTTGCACTAACACTGGATTTTGAAATGACACATAACTCCCATAAAGTGTTCTCTTTACCACTAATAACTGTTATTGGGTAACATATTATGCTCTGATCTGATGCATCATTTTTTTATACTTGATAGTTACTGTTTGTATGCAGTGCAAATGTTCTCAAGAATACAAAAAATATCTCTGGCCCACGAAGATAATTCTGCCAAAATATTATCGCTTGCATAAAGCTTCAAAATATTGATAAAATGTCACATTACATGTTTGCCAAGGGCATAATCTGTCCTGAATGATATCTTCCTTTAATTATCTTGGCCATTGTTGCCAATTGCTTTCTTTAATTGTATTGATAGCAAGCATTTCTTTTGTTTCCTGGTCTTATGTTTTGTTTCCATTTTTCTTCATTTTTCAGATATACACACAGCAGCAAACCAAATAGCAGATGTGAACAATTTGAACATGGGTAAAATCCGAGATGTGCTTTTAGAGAAGTGGCTCTGTCCTGCTTCCCTGACCCAAGCTGCAGTAAGTGTAATCTGAATTGGTATATTTTAGTGAACATCTCCATAGCGCTTTGGCACAGTCAATAAATAGGAAAATAAAAAGTTGACCGAAGTCATTTATTGTGAGAGTCCTGAGAATGAGCAACGGCACTAGTGGCCTGCTCTACAGTGGGGCCCACTCAGGTCTCACAAGGTTTTAGCTCGATTGTGCCATTACAGGGACAACTGCTACAAATACAAATCAGACTGCTACACCCAGAAAGGGTGGCAGGTACTGAAATGCCAAGGAAGAGAGATGTAGCAACCCCCGATGGTCATTTCAGCCTTGTTAGGCCTCGTCAGGAGGGTATAGCTGACACCCTCCAGGCACATCAATCAAGGGGTCCACTTCTGCATTACCCTGTAGACTTAAAGTGAGAAACAGAGAGGTTTTTGAGGGTCCTGAGAACGAGCAACGGCACTAGAGGCCTGCTAAGTCATTTATAATGCTTCATCACTTTGAGATTGTCATGCATTTTTGTACCTATAAAGTAGATTTATATTGGTCCATTTTGGATTAAGCAACATTTCTTGTTTTGGTTTTCTTACAGAAAAATAAAGATGTGTTTGCTAGTGAACAAGGTGATGAGGACCTTGGGAGGTATGTATTACATTAAGGATGAGTGTTGTTTTGTGTTAAAGGACCAGAGCAAATTCTGTTAATAGGTTTTTTTCTTAAACTATATTTAAAAAATGTAGATGTCATTATAAGTCTTTGTATTATGAATTTATATATATTTTTCCCCATAGTGTACTTTAAAAAAAAAAACATACATGGTGAACAGATTGCATAGAAAATACTCTATATTGCCAAAAGTATTCGCTCACCTGCCTTGACTTGCATATGAATTTAAGTGACATCCCATTCCTAATCCATAGGGTTCAATATGACGTCGGTCCACCCTTTGCAGCTATAACTGCTTCAACTCTTCTGGGAAGGCTGTCCCAGGTTTAGGAGGTTTAGGAGTGTGTTTATAGGAATTTTAGACCATTCTCCCAGAAGCGCATTTGTGAGGTCACACACTGATGTTGGACAAGAAGGCCTGTCTCTCAAAGGTGTTCTATTGGGTTGAGGTCAGGATCCTGTGCAGGCCAGTCAAGTTCATCCACACCAGACTCTGTCATCCATGTCTTTATGGACCTTGCTTTGTGCACTGGTGCACAGTCATGTTGGAAGAGGAAGGGGCCAGCTCCAAACTGTTCCCACAAAGTTGGGAGCATGGAATTGTCCAAAATATCTTGGTATGCTTAAGCACTCAGAGTTCCTTTCACTGGAACTATGGGGCCAAGCCCAGCTCCTGGAAAACAACCCCACACCATAATCCCCCCTCCACCAAACTTTACACTTGGCACAATCCATTCAGACAAGTACCGTTCTCCTGGCAACCGCCAAACCCAGACTCGTCCATCAGATTGCCAGATGGAGAAGCGCGATTTGTCACTCTAGAGAACGCATCTCCACTACTTAGAGTCCAGTGGCGGCGTGCTTTACACCACTGCATCCGACGCTTTGCATTGCACTTGGTGATGTATGGCTTGGATGCAGCTGTTCGGCCATGGAAACCCATTCCATGAAGCTCTCTGCACACTGTTCTTGAGCTAATCTGAAGGCCACATGAAGTGTGGAGGTATGTAGGGATTGACTCTGCAGAAAGTTGGTGACCTCTTCGCACTATGCGCCTCAGCATCCCCTGACCCCGCTCCGTCAGTTTACGTGGCCTACCACTTCGTGGCTGAGTTGCTGTCGTTCCCAAACACTTCCACGTTCTTATAATACAGCTGACAGTTGACTGTGGAATATATAGGAGCGAGGAAATTTCACGACTGGATTTGTTGCACTGGTGGCATCGAATCACAGTTCCACGCTGGAATTCACTGAGCTCCTGAGAGCGACCCATTCTTTCACAAATGTTTGTAAAAACAGTCTGCATGCCTAGGTGCTTGATTTTATATACCTGTGGCAATGGAAGTGATTGGAACACCTGATTCTGATTATTTGGGTGAGTGAGCGAATACTTTTGGCAATATAGTGTATCTTCTGTTTGATAATATCTGCAATATTCAGCTAAAGGGAAACTCTTCCAAATCATTTAATTATAAAAAAATGCTGTAAATTCTGTATTTGTTTCTTTGCTTCCTATATATTAGAAGCATATTATTGTTTTCCAATTAATATTGTTTAAAAATTATTTTTTTTTGTACATTTACTTACATATTAATTTACCTACAAGTGTTTTTAAACATTTCCTAAACCCATTTATCCCATACACACAAAAGAATGGTTAGCGCCCACAACTTGTACCACCACCAGAGTCCCAATGCTTAACCAGATTATTAGTGGTTTCCCCTAAACCAGTGTGCCAAAAATCGTGTGAATACGTATCTGGTAGCGCAATGTTAGTCGCTTTCGGGAGTCAGGTGGCTCTCGTGAATTGCATCATCCACGTGGATTAATATAAAACAGAAGCAAAAATACATATTTCATAAATTCATACCATTTGAATATATACTGTAGGTTGTTTCCCTCAGGGAAATATAGTGGAGTAATGACTTAGGAGAACGATGTGAAACAATATAAGTTGGCTGAAATTGATAGATTTCCCCCCCCCCCCTTTTATGATAGAGCGTGCAGGTGATTGTTTATACAGTCTAACCGCTATTAACATCCAACGCGAAGTAGGTATGTGTGACGAACAGGAAATGAAGGGAGGAGTATACCGGAAGCGCACAGTGACACGCTTCGTGGAACGTATACACCATCACAGCACATGTGCGATATGGCGGCACCCAGCGCGGAATGAGAAACAGACGGCGAAGGCGTGGAATGCACGCCAATCAACGTTTCTGGACATGTGGGGACAATTTAATCTTTTTAAAGAGCTCTATATATATATGCATTTGCTATGAATCTGTAAACCAGCTGAGGAAGCCGTACTATACAGCGAAACGCGTCCTGGTCATCTGGCTATGTTAGGTTTATATATTTTACATTGTTTTATGTTTTAAATAAACATTTTAAGTTCAGTCCCTGATGTCCTGGAATTCGTGAGGGTTTTCGTGGATTCAACCTACTAAACAAATCCACAGGCGCTTTAACCTAGAGCTTGGCTAAGCTCCACCAAATGTGAGTTGACACTCTTTTTAATATTTCCATGTAATAAATGGTGGATCTGCACAAGGGAGTTCTCTTGTTTTTATGTTCTCGCTTATGTTCAATGTTGAGAGAAGAGATTGTATGTAAGAGGTGTGGGTTACCTTTAGAACATTAAAAAGGGGGCGTGGTTTGGCTCCAGACCGAGATGGCCGCATGTTAGAGTAGCTCGTCGGTCCCCTCCGACTTAATTGCACTTTTCACAGCTTCTGGGCCATGGTGAGAGGCAAAAGATTGACCGGCACCACCTCCACCCCACACCGCACTACCAGGGCGATTTCTGGACCACTGGACGGGTATCTACATCCACCACAACTTCGGACCGCGGCTGCGGCCTGCTCCCCAGTAACTTCTACAATGGCGGCGGCACGCTCCCTCACTGAGCAGGCCCCGGACTCCATGCTAGCTATTGCCCGCTTGGAGAGGATGGTGCCACCCGGATCGATCTCACGGCGATGATGGAGGACTTCAGGGCGAGTTTTCAAACGGAACTCCATGAGGTACGAACGGAGGTGGCAGACCTCTCCACGCGCACAGACTCGCTTGAACGCCGTGCTAATTTACCGCCACAACTCCCGACCTCCCTTGCTGCTGACCTATGTGACATGAACAGACGGCTGGATGACCTCGACAATAGGGGCCGTCGTCACAGTGTGCGCATCAGGGGGCTCCCTGAGACGGTTCCCGTCGAGGACCTGGGAACATGTGTCCTCTCAATTTTCCTTCGCATTCTGGATGACCCTGCGGTTACTACAGCCCCCCCTTGACCGCTGCCACCGAGCTCTACGCCCTGTTCCCCCAGTGGGAGCCCCACCTCTAGACGTGATATGCCAGGTCACCAGTTATGCTCTCAAAGAACGGCTGATGACTGTGGCCCGCACACGCAAGGTCTGGGAAATAAAGAGTTACCAGCTGGAACTCTTTCAAGATCTTTCCCCACTTATGTTGACGGCTCGGAGGGCCCTGAGACCGGTCACTCAATTGCTGCACCAAAACAACATCACATATCGCTGGGGATTTCCCTTCTCCCTCCAAGTACGAATGGAGGGGTCACCGCTACCATACGGAGACCGCAGGATGTTCCCGACCTTCTGGTACGCATCGCCCTCCCTCTTGTGTCTGTACCCGATTGGGAAGCTGGAGGCCCGATAGAACGACCGGCTAATGTGAGGGCTCGCCCACTGCGCTCGCCACGCCGACCTCGGAGAGCTGAGAGGTCCCGCTCGGCTGCACAGGACCCATGACAGCGCTAAGTGGATTTACATAAGATGGCTGCTGGCTCTGCATGAGTGGCAGCTTTATTGACCCCTGCTCTGTGGCTGACTGTTACACGAGACGAACTGCTGCCAAGGGACTGTACCCAGAGCTGGGTGTTTTATGCACGCCTCCCGTTCCCGCAGGAGTGCGACTGGAGAACTAAACACT
The DNA here is from genome assembly GCA_009667805.1 of Leptobrachium leishanense. Lineage (NCBI taxonomy): Eukaryota > Metazoa > Chordata > Amphibia > Anura > Megophryidae > Leptobrachium > Leptobrachium leishanense. Next base: position 109,438,913 of record CM019063.1, read on the forward strand.
GCTTTACTGACTGTGGAGGTGAACACACTGGATTGCTGCGGCCTCTTGGTGGTAGACCAACATAGTTTGGGGGGGAGCTGGACTGAACGGGGAAGACAAACTCTAAATAGGGTGCTTCTGTGGGGAATGGGGAGGGATTAAATGTGTGCCGAATGGGGGGCTCCCCACGACACCTCATGGTACCTGAAGGGGGTTTACAATGCTCGCCACTGCTTGATCGCAACCCTTTAGGGGCGCTTGGGAGCATGGTGGGACAGGTGACTGCTGTGGGACGGTGGCGAAATAACACCGGGATGAGGTGGGAATTTTCAGGGAGGAGGAGGGATGTATATATCAAGGGGGGGAAACACCTGGGGGGGTGGGGGGATAAAGAGGAGCAGTTCACTGGGGAGGTAGGAGGAGGGTGTGACAAAGGTGGGGGGGACACGTTAAATAAATACAATAGGAGAAATCAAAACATCAACAAAAAAAAAGCTTTACGGTAGCATGTCCATATTAGGACCTTTACCATAACGAAGGGGGGCATATTCGGGGATGGTACTAGATATACGAGGGAGGGCGGAACTCTTGGGGAAGGGGGCGGTTGTAGGGAGAGGAAATAAGGGGAAACAATGCTGTTGGGAGGGAGGTAAAACAAGACCGCACGGAAAAACCCCGAATGTGAGAGGGGGGAAGATGGAAATGAAGGGGGGAGGGGGGAAACATTAATGGATAAAACATAATATAAAAAGGATACGGGAACTTGAGGGATAACATCTGAGGACGCCATACTACTCTATGGTGCCCTAGGTACCGATAGAGCAGGTGTTCATTGGCGGCGTTTAATGGGAAATGACTGAAGACCCTTGGTTGCTTACCATGGAACGCTTCTGGGGTTTGTTGGCTGTTTGCACTGAATTGCCTCTCACTGCTTACTGTGGACTCTCATATTTACTGAGTTCCCAATGTTACCTATGCGATGTACTAGGGAGGATTTAGTTGCCATTTCTGGTACTCCTCAGATTCACTGCCCAAGTATTTTTTCGCACGGCCTTGTGATTCATATGGTGGGGGGGGTTTGTATTGCATTTATTATTGCCGCACTATGTATGCTCTATTGTTCTAGTGTTACCGGAGGGGACCGCTGACGCTTGTAAATCAGTTTTCTAGGGTTTTTCCTATTTTTCTTCATTTGATCTATTTTGTTGGCTGCTTGGCCGAGGCTAATCACCTACCCACGGGTTTTTTCTTGGCGTCCCTGCACTACTCCCCTGAGGAGACATTGTGCCCGCTCCGATTTTGTAGTGAGGCACTCTCCCATTGGACGGGCGCCTATGACCCTCTGTTTTTGTTCATGTTTTTCTTGCAGCACGGGGGATATTTTGGAATAAAAACAAATTAGTTTATTTTTTTTCTCTTCTTTTGTCTTCTCTTTCTCCTTTCTTTCTCTCCTCTCCTCTTCCTTCTCCTTCTTTCACTTTTTTAATTTCTGTGGCCAACATCCCCTTCTTCCCTTGCCTCTCTTACTTTGCCCCTCTCTACCCTCCCTTTTCTCCCCTACCCCATGCTTATTCTTGCACTGCCTCTTGGCCGATGGAGAGGGGGGGTCGGGCACGGGAGTTCCTCCGAGGCTCATTGGGGGTCATGACGCTAAATGTGTGGGGATTGAATGTCCCTGAGAAACGCCACCGTCTCCTGCGTGACTTGCGTCGAGAGAGGTGCTCGATCGCGCTTCTTCAGGAGACACATTTTAAGTCTGGTTCTCACCCGACAATACGTGACTCTTATTATACGACAGTGTATCATGACACCACCTCGAATGGGAAGGTGAGGGGTGTTTCGATTTTACTTTCTAAGCATCTTCCCTTTGTCTGCCAGGACACACTCTTCATGGGGGATGGTAGAGGGGTTTTCCTGAAGGGTACAATCGCTGGAGTTAAGTACACCGTAGCTTCGATTTATCTTCTTAATACTAAGCAGCACCTGTACTTCTCCAAAATTGCACGTAGGCTCACTGAGTTCGCGGAGGGGACTCTGATCCTGGGGGAGAGACTTTAATGTAGCACTGCACCCTGCGGAGGATGCATCTGCGGGCACCACTAGAGTCCCCCTCCACGTTCTGCGATCCCTTAGACGCTCCCTTCAATAATTGCAACTGGTGGATACTTGGCGCCTTAATCATCCTACCACGCGTGACTACATCTTCTACTCAGAGCTGCACTCTACCTATTCCCGCCTAGACTATTTATTTGTCTCCCATTTCGCACTGACTGATCTCCTGTCGACTTCGATACACAGTCGGACGTGGTAGGATCATGCACCGGTGTCCCTAGTTCTCAGGTCAGCGCACTGCCGTCCGCGACGTTTCAACTGGAGGCTTAACGTCTCTCTACTCCAGGATCAGATGATTCGAGGTGAACTTCTGGACTCTTTACACCATTATTTCACGGAAAACAACGTTGAAGACGTGTCCCCTCACACTCTGTGGGAGGCTCACAAAGCTCCCATACATGGAAGATTGATTGAAATTGCCACCAGGAAAAAACGTGAGAGGCTAGCTGAGACTCAATCCCTGTTCTCTGAGATACGAGATTTGGAACTCGCACACATAAGGACCAGGGATACGGACATGTACGGACTCCTACAGCAACGGCGGTTGCGCCTGGCGGAAATAGCACACTCCCAAATCCATCGTGCTGTGCTTCAATCCCGCTGTTTCTTTGCATACAGTGAAAACAAACCGGGACACCTCCTGGCACGCATGTTAAAAAAACGACGAGCCCTGGCGTATGTCCCTAAGATCCGGGAGACGGGGGGGAACTTGCACAGACACCGGAGGCGATTGTTCAGGCATTTAGGGGATACTATTCAACACTATACTCCTGCGCCCCGGCCCCCATCCCTGATCTGAACCAGTGAATTCTCACGTATTTGTCCACTAGGATTCATCGACGTCTGACTGGTCTGGAACGTGCCTCACTGAATGACCCCCAATGACTCGGTGGCGGAGCTTCAGACCGTGCTAAAAAGACAGAAAAATGGAAAAGCACCGGGCCCGGACAGCTTACCGTCCGAATATTATAAACGTTTTGCTCGTACCTTGCTTCAACCGCTGGCGACCTTGCTTACCGGGTTGCGAGAACGCTCGTCTCTACATGCTCAATCACAATTGGCGACCATCACTGTTATCCCGAAGGAAGGGAAGGACCCAGAGCTCTGCTCGAGCTATCGTCCAATCTCCCTCCTCAATTGCGATCTGAAGCTCTTCTCCTCTGTCCTGGCCCTACGCTTGCGACCCTTTGTTCCATTGCTGGTGAAACTGGACCAGGTCAATTTTGTCCCCCGAAGGGAAGCTCAGGATGGTACCATTTGGGCGCTAAACGTTATCCATGAGGCTCGGAGATCCGGTCGCAATGTCCTCCTCCTATAGAGCGATGCCAAGAAGGCATTCGACCGAGTGGCCTGGTCCTTTCTCTTCGCGACCCTGGATGCCATGGGTGTTTCAGGTGAGTTCTACACTTGGATTGCGGCGTTGTATTCAGAGCCTACGGCGGCGGTGAAAGTGAACGGTGCGCTGTCTTGCCCCTTTCGCATCCGCAATGGTACCCGGCAGGGTTGCCCATTATCGCTGCTCCTGTTTGCCCTCTCATTCGAACCTTTTTTGGAATCTATCCAACTTAATTCTGATATTACGGGGGTGGCAGGTCGCACGGGAGAACATTAGGTTGCTGCCTACGAAGACGACCTGCTGTTTTTCGCGACCTCCCCACTAAAGTCGCTACCGGCGATTGTTGAAGAGTTTCAATGTTATGGGGAACTGGCGAATTTGCAAATTAATATGCAGAAGTCGGAGAGTCTCAATATTACTTTGTCGACCGAGAATCGAGATCTACTGAGCGAATCTCTCCCTTTCCGCTGGTGCGAGGGGACGATGACGTACTTGGGTATAAAACTTTCTGCACAACTGGATACGCTCTTCGAGGATAATTTCCCTCCTCTCTGGAAGGTCGTGACAGAGGAGCTCCTCACCTGGACCAAATTGAACATCTCGTGGTTCGGGAGAATTGGCATCTTAAAAATGAATGTTCTACCACGCCTCCTCTATTTATTCCAAACCATACCGGTTCGGATACCGACTTCTTTTTTTGCTACAGCTTTTTTAAGATTTGTATGGCGTGCCTCTGGCCCGTGAGTGCGATGGAACATTCTAGTCCGATCGAAATCGGGAGGAGGTGTGGCCTTACGGACCTCCGCAGATACTACATCGCGGCTCACCTCCTACGTATTGTGGAATGGTCCCACGGGAGGCAGGGGGGCACTCTGGGCGGATCTGGAAGATAACTTTGACTCCATACGTCTCTGGTCGTTACCGTGGATTGCTAAGGCAAATAGGTCTCGTGAGGTAACCTCTCAATCGCTTACTGCAGTCACACTATGCATGTGGGACTCAGCCACTTCAGCTTTTCACTTGTCTACGTTCCCCTCACCACTGCTACCGCTGGCTGATAACCCCGCCTTTCAGACGCAATTGACTCAGTCCTTCAGAGCCCGACTGCCTGTGCCCTGTAGGCCACGAGCGACAGCTATGATTCTCGGGACTACGTACACACCGCCGTGGGAACGAGTTCCAGGAGGGCCACCCCCGACCTTTCTGGAACGCTTCAATCTCGCGCAAGTTCTACACTATCTCCGCTCTCTGCCGGGGGCACATCGCCTTCTCCGGGATGTTACACACTTTGAAAGATTGTGTTTATCATCTAATGCACTAAGTCACGGCGTCTCGACCTTATATGCAATGATATTGAGCCCTCCTTCCCCAGACCCGCCACTTTTCGAAGCACGCTGGGAGGAGCTTCTGGATTAACAGATCGACGAGGAGAATTGGGTTAACACATATGAGCTTGTTCATATGGGTTCGCAACAATTCCGACTTCAGGAGCAAGCATACAAAATTTTAACGTTCTGGTACTGTACTCAGGTGTTGAGGTTTCGTATGGGACTCAGTCTCTCCGACCAATGCTGGCGCTGTGATGCGGAGGTTGGAGATTACATATGTGGTGGTCCTGTGTGACGCTCAAACCTTTTTGGGCTCAGACCCATGATGTTATCTTGAAAGTAACTGATGTGGATTTACCCCTCACGGCACGAATTTTCTTATTGCTGCAGGTCCCCATGTCCCCTTCTGTTCTACGCCGTTCGGTGCTGTTACCTCTCTTACTCACCGCAAGATCCCTTGTGGCTCTACATTGGACGAATGGAAGGCGGCCCCGGAGTGCGGACTGGGTCGCCCAGATAGAGGACCTTAAAGTGCATGAAAGCCTATTGGCATTGGCAGTGGGCCGGACCCCACGGCACTTGCAAAAGTGCTTTCATTGGGAGAGATTTGTGTCCTCTCCGGAGGGACGTGCCCTCCTAGTGTGATGTTCCTCTTCCTGGGACTTGGGGGGTTGGGGGGCATTCGGCTCTCTCCCCTCTCCGGGTCATTCCAGTGTGACCTCCCTATCCCTCCTCTACCAATCTGTGGGCTGCTCAGATATATACGCATGATTTTCTACGCCCTATAGCCCTTTGTATCTCCATCACTTCCTCTCTTGTTCTGTCTTCTTCTCTCTCGCTCTTAGTCGTTTTGTTTTTTTTCCTCGCTTTGTTCCCCCCTGTGCTTGCCTTCAGCATTTTCCTCCGAGCGGTAAGAATGTAACTCCATCCATAAGACCAGACAACCGCTCGTGGGAATTTATTACCACTTAGTCGCTGTTTTACCGTCCTTTCTCTGATTCCGTCCATTCGAGCTCGACACACCTGCACTGGACGACTCGGCCCTTGGGCCGCGTATTGTTACTGATGATTGATGCCTTATCTCCATTGCATTGTTATATTTGCATCTATTGTCACACTGTTACATCTGTACTGATTTCTTTGCTTCTTGAATTAACATCAAGAAGAAAAACGCCCATGTGCGTCTACCCACTCAGAGGCAGTGACGGGGCTCTGCCTTTGTGAGTGGAACCAGTATATTTTATATAATCAAGTCCATTAATCAGTACATCTTGCTCTATTATATGTATTTTTGCTTCTGTTTTATATTAATCCATGTGGATGATGCAATTCATGAGAGCCACCTGAATCCCGAAAGCGACGAACATCGCGCTACCATTTATCCCATTGACTGCCAAAATTCGGAGTGGTATTTCACAAGACTTATTTTTTTTATATTAGTATTTTCAATTTGAACACTTTTAATTTTTTGATAATGTTCAGGTGTTAGTAAACATATTGTCAACACAATTAAGATCCATTTGTGAATTGAATACAGCAAGGCTGTCAAACTCAGCCCCCCCCCCCCCATGTTCCACTAAAACTGATGATTCCCTGGCTACCTTTATGCATTAAAAGAATTTTGGGAATTGTAGGCTGTTAACATCTGGGGGGCCGTGAGTTTGACAGCCCTGGAATACAGCGTATGGTCAGTGGAAGTGATATGGATGGGAATTATCCTCACTTAACAAAAGTGAAATATAATGAGAATCAAAATAAAGGTAGTAATGAATACGGTTATTCAAAGAGAGCTGAACTGGCCACCGAATTGCACCGAACAGTGAATTTGCCCGTATGGTGCAATTTTGCCAAATATTGGCGAATTGCCAGCGAGATATGAACTCCCCATAGAGAAGTAATGGTTAATCTTTTCAGAGACACCGAACAGCACTGAAATGTCAGTGAAATGCCCAGATTTTCGGTGGTTTCATTCGTCAGGTTTAGGCTAGGGTCAGACGAGCGCATACTGTGCGGTCCTTGCACAACTGACGTACTTTCTGACTGATGACAAGGTAGTGGCCACACAGTCCGTTTTTGTGGCTGACTTTTTTTTTGACTGATGTAGCAGGGAAAATAAATTGATATGAAAAACATTTTGTCCGTCAAAAATGCTGGATGTATAAATGCAGTCCATCTGACTTCGTTCCATCACTCACACACAAAGCTATGCGGACGTTGCGAACACAGCGCACTCTGTGCGTCCATTCTAGCGGATTTACGTTCTTGCCTGCCTTGCATCCGTTTGCCGCGTCCGCAGTTCGGTGCGGACATACTTAGTGTGTGGGGCTCCATTGGTCATAATTATATGCTATAACGGACGTGCTCAGTGCGCTCGTCTGACCCGAGCCTAAATCCTGGCGAATCCCATAGGTTTCAATGTAAAAAATATTCTCTTTTTATTAAATATTTATTCAACTGTTTATTCTTTTCACGTGCAGCAAAAAGGCACTTTAGGTATTGGGCCTTTTTTTCACCAATTTTTTTTTTTTTTGTAACCGACCTCTTGACTATTATTCATAGGACCTTATATATTATTTCCAGGCAGTTTCGTGCAATAGTTTTTTTGCAAACACCTTCTAAAAGTTACATTGTTTTTTTATGTTGTTTTTTTTTACCCGTTCTTGGCTTTATCCGGCGGCGGGCCATCGGCTTTTTTTTAATCAATTCGGTGGTTTTGTGCCTGATGCTTTCAAAGGTTTTTCAGATCAATTCGTGTTTTTACGGCAGTTTTTCTGACGCGTTCGGCGGTTTGATCCCTGCACTTCTGGGACCCTGCAGTGAATGCTGAATTAAGCGCAGGGTCGGCAAATTGCACTAGCCGAAGTGCGGGGAACAGGAGAGCACCAAAATGTCAATGATGTTTCGGGGCTCTTTGAATAACCCTGTTAGAGCTTTGATTGAATATATAGTGTTATAAAATTAAAATGTTCTAGGTTGTGTAACAAAGTATTCCATAACAATTAAACTTGGAACAACTCCCACAGACATTATACCTAGTCCCCGAGGAAATAACCATCAAGAATAATTTATCTTTCAAAATAGGGCGTGAGGTGGGATCCAGCATAATAAATTCCAGAGTGAGAGAAAGCCAAGGCAATGCAATAGAACGGTTACTGTGAACATTTATAGAATATTTTATTCCACATTCACTATAAGGTGGGCTGTGTGCAATTATTGACCCTAATTAAGGATTTTTTTTATTCTAGTTTATAAAGTGGAAATGTGTTGCTAGGGAAGGCCACAAATTAAATTTTACCCCATAAAGGCACATAGTTTGCAAAAGTGGCCAATCCGAAGAATCCCACATGGATGGGTATGGAGTAATTTAATGTAGCTTTTTCATCACCAATTCATGCAACATGTGGCAGTCAGTTCTCTTTCTTGCATTTTCTCAGAAACCTTGATATTTCACCATGGAATTTAAAATTTATGATGTCTGCTATTATTTAAAAAACCAATTTGTGTTCTGATACTTCCTATGTCAGTGTAGCCAAAGACGCACAGACCTAAGCAGAACAACTAATGTGTTAAAATGCTTTGATAAATAAATACTGCTTTCAGTAGAGTATTTGCTATCTCCATATCTCTCACTGACAATTACTGTGAGTCAGAGGTGTGTGAAGAACGTGTGGGTTTTAGTTACAGTTAAGCCTGAGATACAATGAGCGCGTTGCGGCACGTAGCGAAGCAAAGAGCAGCAAACATTTTGCAGGCTTGACTTCATGCCGCTCCGCCTCGCAGCCCCTCTACACTGCATTACGTTTGCTTCTCTCCACAATGGACAGGAATCCACTAACTAAATTGAAACGTAAACGCCAAAACCTTTTTATTTTCACAAAGCACATGTCATATAGGAAAAAAAGTTTAAAGGCATGTCAAATGTTGCTAACTAATGAGTTGATACGAAGGTAAGGCTGCTTTAGTGTCCAGCGACATATGGATGGCACGTTCGTCATTTATGTATCTGCACATTTCACTTGCATCCTTTTTTCCTCTTGTATCAAATCTGTGACCCTCATTGCTGGATGGTGCAACTCTGGGGATTCTTTTTGGTGAAAGTATGAAAAATTACATTACTTTAGGGATATATCTACATAGGTCTATAATGGCAAGGAGATGGCGGCTACGCTTGGTGGTCCCAGCTTTTGTTGACATTTGCGCAATGTATCTGTGCCAAAGCGGTTGTGATTATTTATCTGTTTGTAGCCATAAGCATTGCAACATTATTTGACTTGACGTTACTACATATGAATAGTACTTCACCACTGTACCTCTTAGGTCCTGACCTGTACCATCATCAATTATGTTACAGGTATTGCCAAACTCAAGGTCAAACTACTATACAGTATATAATGTGACCAGCGCTGTCTGGCCTGTGCAAAGAAGATATGGATGTGGCTGAAATACAATGTTTATTTCCTTAATTTGCTTCTTTGCAGGGTTATATACCTCCTACAACCGTACCCTGTAGATTTCAGTTCCAGAATGCTGTATGCCATTGCAACATCTGCCACATCTGTATGTATTCTACTATTCCTTCCTCCAAACATATTTTATTGCATATGTTTTTTTTCCCACATGATTAAATCGCAAAGAGGCATACCCCAATCTTAGTCATTAACTTTATTTTTTATTTTATTTTTTACAGCCTATTGCAGATAGCCAGTTGACGTTTGCTCACCGTAGTAGGGCTCTACAATGCCTGATTCATTTAGCTGACACAGAAACTGTGGTCTCTCTCATCAAAAAGCCTATTGACCAAGTGAAGTAAGCAGAAAGTGTCCCGGAACGTTTTGTAACTGGTCTTTCACTTGGGTGCAGTGTGGTATTATTAGTTTTTGACAATATAATTAATACTAACTGCGTGAATAATTGATAATTGTAGTGTTTAAAGGGTCATGCTAGTGGTTTTTTTAAAAAAAAAGTAAGCCTTAATTAAAACAGCTTGGTAAAAGAAGCATTACAGTAACTAAAGCTATTTCCCTTTATGCTTTGTATGAGGTTAATTACATTTTGTCCAGCAGCCTTTAGTGGCTTTTAGACCTCCACTTTCTCCTTCATGCTGTCCTTGTTCACATGGTTGGTAAAATGTGCTCTATGTCAAGGGTGGGGGAGGGGGTTGAGAACGGCTTATAGATGTATAGAGGAGAGATTGTATTGAAAACAAGTGTAAGCTGATTTGTTATCCAACAAAAGTGATTTCCTTTTTTGCCTGCCAGGAGTTAATTCTTTAAAACATGGCCTTGTTTAAAGAGACACTTTATTCATCCCCCTCTGCATTTTTCCCCTTTTAATAACTGGGCAGATGCTTGCTTTGGCAAGGCAAATTGCAAAATGGTCGGAACGGGTGTGCTTTTGTACACAAGGTTTGCAGCGACTGCGCAGAATGATGTATTGATGCTGCTCACACACGTGCCGTCTCCCGTGACTCCGCTCATGCAAGCTTTCGGAGAGGGGATGATTCAGCACACAGAGAGCACTGATGTTTTCGGTGACCAGCAGGCGGAACATTCAAATTCTGGCTGCCTGGTGACAGCTGTGTGGGCGGAAGTAATTCCTCCCTTATGCACAATCATAACTACAAAACTGGAGTGGGTGGGTACTCTGTGCAGCCTAACCGCTTTTAATAAGTGGTCAGGGTGTGTTGAGTGTCCATTTAACCCCTTCACTGCTGGACCATTTCACCTCTGTGCTGAGCTTGTTTTACCGTTTTTTGCTCATCATGTTTAAAAACGATTTGATGTCACGTTTTATTATACGACCCAGACCCAGACAAATTATATATCCTTTTTTTCAGCAGATTCATAAAATATCATTATTATAACAAAAATAAATAGAATTTCAAATCCTCTACAGCGTGCAAAATATTTTTCTTTTCACATTTTATCATCTGAGCCTTTGCGGTTATATATTCTATGGGGTACGCTTGTTAAAAAAAAAATTGAACTGGGAACTCGTTACTTTATTCTTCTGAGAAATTATGATTTTAGCCAAAACCAAAAAAAAAAAATCATTAGTGCAGCATCTTTGTTCACATTATAATTAAAATGTGAAAAATAGTGCTGCAGTAATAATAAAAAAAAACATTTTTTTCTTTATTTTAACATGGTCATTGTCATTCTCTGGCCTTTCCAATAATACTAAACATTAACCTCTAGCTGCCATGGATCGGGAGATACGGGGGTCCAGAGGACCACCTTATCTCCACCATAGGGTTTACATAGGGAAACCCCTTGGCAGCTATGGGTTAATTCTCCAACTGATGTCATTGTGTGATGATGTCAGTCGGTGGGGAGGCTCCAAAGGCTTGATCATCCAAGATATCAGCCATACAAGATGTCAGCCACCTCCCGGGAGAGGTCTGCGATCCGGCACCTCAGGGGTTAATGAGGCATCGCTGGAGAGGGCAGACTCTGCCCTTTCTAGCAGTGCCTCTCTTTTACGTTAATCTCCTCCCAATCGGGAGGGAGAGGGGTCCAAAGGCCCTGCCCCCTTCCTTTCAGGCGCTCTTCCGGCTTTGCCGGGGGGTGCCTGAAACTGACGTCATTGCGCCAGGAGGGGGTATAAAAGCATTGTCTAAGTCAGACCACCGCTGGACCCCGGAGGGTGAAGTGAGTATAACAAGGGAGAGCAGCGGATGACACGTGGGGAGCATCGTCCTCATATAGTGGGGAATCCCCATGTCGTTCCCCACACGTCATTCGCAGTGAAGGGGTTAACCAGCTTTCTGAAAGGTAAGCTTTTCATGGTGCAGTTCAGTAATAGATATAGTATTTTTTGTGTGCAGTTGAGCACTGCTAGTAGATCACTTTGATTTTTGCATTTAAGTAATTTTTAGTAGGGATGCACCAAAATTTTGGCCTCTGAAATTATCGGCCACAAATGGCGTTTTCAGCCGAAAGGAAGAAACTGCCGAAAACATGGGCCAAAACCTGGGCCTAGAGGCTGGCCGAGCCGAGTGCTCTATTGGTGCCTCTGGGCCCGGCCAAGCCAGGTGCTCGATTGGGGCCTCCGAGCCAGGTTATTTTGTAATTGTTTGTGGGTTTTTTTATTTGTAAAAGTTAAAACTTTTTAATTTTGTAACCGTTCATTTTATTATTTTTTTAAAGAATGTTTTTTATTATTTAGACACATTTTTATTGATTTAAGCTCCTATTAGGAGAATAGGACACCGTTTTTGTTTTCTTCCCCAGGTCAAAGGAATTTGCCGATTTGGACATCTTCTAAGATATTTTCTGTCCAATTTTGGCATATTACTTTGAATAAATGTGTGGTGGTTGTTGGCTTTATTTTAATTTCAAATTAAGTCTAATATTAATACAATTATGTAAAAACAACTATTTAGAAAATTTTTAGGGTAAGAAGTCCTTTTCGGCCGAGCCCATCTTGCATTTTCGGTCCCAAATTTTAATTTCGGTGCATCACTATATGTTCGGTTACTAAATAATGCAATCACACTGAGAACTTTATAGTACAGATAGTATAATATACACATGCAAGCATAATTTTTTTTCTTTTATTATTTTCAGGTCTTACCTTAAGTGCTGTATATATCTGTCAGAACTTGAAATCTTGAATATTCCATACACCCTTGAATCCTTTCACAGTAGTCCAAAAGAAGGAATGATTAAGGGCCTCTGGAAGAATCATAGTCATGAACCCAGGGTGAGTGTAACCCCAAACTCATATAAAACTTATAGATTTTATTTGTGTATACATGCTATCTCATATTGTGACCGCTCTTTCTAGTGAGACCATAAAAATAGAAACGTCTTTTTTTTTGCTTAGGCCTGAACTCTTAATATGATATGTATTGGTCTTTGAAAATATGTTGGATTGTAATTTTTTTCAGGTGGAGAGATGAGCAGCGTAAATTTCCCAAAAGTGCATAAAATTTAACAATATGCTTTCATATAGTAATTATTACCTGTTCTTTTTCCAGGCTGTGCGGTTAGTGACAGAACTTAGCCTGGAATACCATGTTTATGATCCTCATCTATGGAGTGGACTATTGCAAAAGCTGCTTGGATTTAACATGGTATGAATTTTGTCATTTTTTTTTAACCCCAACTGTACCAAGCAGGTTAGCAGTCTGTCCCCATTTTGTATAAGCCAGTTGATGGAGAAACATGTTGTGCTATTAAAATTGGCATTTAAACAGGCTATGATGATTCTTCCAGCGCTTGATTCCCTTGGTATCTGGCACTTTCCAATCACCCCAGACCCAAGAAGGCCTGGTTTCTTTTTACAGCTAGCTCTTTTTCTGTTCTGTGCCCAATTCTTGAGTCAGTCTCCCATCACCACATTCTAGCGCTGCCTGTAGATTGCAATCGCTGTGTTGGTTGTGTGCATCCTGTGTCAGATCACACATTAGGTTCTATGTTTTTTTCGGTAACTGAGGTTATGCTACTTACTAGGACAGCATCCCATACCCACAGAGTCTGTGTGGCACAGACCAATACATTTATGTTTTCTTCAGTAATTAACACCGAGGGCAATATTCCAAAGTTGGTTCTAACTTAACCAGATGGTTAAGTTAGCTCTGGTTAAGTTAGCTCCAACTTTGGAATAGGGCCCAGAGTCTCCACTCGCAATACAGTTGTGTTCAAAATTATTCAACCCCCACTGAAATTGAGTGTTTTGGCCAGTTCGACATTGATTTTGATCATTCAGTCATCTTGCTTACAATTAAATCAAAGAGGCACGTGTAGGTCAGACAAATATAACATAACATTTATAATGAAATAACCACAAATGTCTTTTCTGTGCTCACATCATTATCAGTTTTATTCAACCCCCAAGTGACATTCAATCTTAGTACTTAGTACAACATCCTTTTACAGTTATAACAGCTTTTAAACGTGAAGCATAGCTTGACACAAGTGTCTTGCAGCGATCTACGGGTATCTTCGCCCATTCGTCATAGGCAAAAGCCTCCAGTTCAGTCACATTCTTAGGCTTGCGCACTGCAACTGCTTTCTTTAAGTCCCATCAGAGGTTCTCAATCGGATTTAAGTCAGGTGACTGCGATGGCCACTCCAAAATGTTCCAGCCTTTAATCTGCAACCATGCTCTAGTGGACTTGGAGGTATGCTTGGGATCATTGTCCTGCTGAAAGGTCCAACGTCTCCCAAGCCTCAGGTTTGTGACGGACTGCATCACATTGTCATCCAATATCTCCTGGTACTGAAGAGAATTCATGGTACCTTGCACACGCTGAAGCTTCCCTGTACCTGCAGAAGCAAAACAGCCCCAAAGCATGATTGACCCCCCGCCATGCTTCACAGTAGGCAAGGTGTTCTTTTCTTCATAGGCCTTGTTCTTCCTCCTCCAAACATAGCGTTGATCCATGGGCCCAAACAGTTCTAATTTTGTTTCATCAGTCCATAGAACCTTATCCCAAAACTTCTGTGGTTTGTCCACATGACGTTTGGCATACTGCAGTCGACTCTTCTTATTCTTTGGAGACAGCAAGGGGGTGCGCCTGGGAGTTCTGGCATGGAGGTCTTCATTACGCAGTGTGCGCCGTATTGTCTGAGCTGAAACTTCAGTACCCACATCTGACAAAGCTTTTCTCAGTTCCTCAGCAGTCACACGGGGACTTTTCTCCACTCTACGCTTCAGGTAGCGCACAGCAGTCGAAGTCAGCATCATCTTTCTGCCACGACCAGGTAGCGTTTCAACAGTGCCCTTTGCCTTGAATTTGCGAATGATGCTTCCTATGGTCTCTCTTGGTATGTTTAACATCTTTGCAATCTTCTTATAGCCATTGCCCTTCCTGTGAAGAGTAATCACCTCTTCTCTTGTCTTCCTGGACCATTCTCTTGACTTCACCATGTTTGTAACCACACCAGTAAATGTCTAGAAGGAGCTGAGTATCACAGTCATTTTAAAGCTGCCTAATTGGTGCTTATTATGCTTTATTGCTGCTCCGTAACATCCACAGGTGTTTTCAATACCTGATTGAAAACACTTGAAGGAACCTCTGTTCTTCAGAGTGGTAGTCTTTAAGGGGTTGAATAATTGTGTCAATGAAGAATTCACAAAAGAAACATTTACTACTGTATTACAAAACCAATTGATGTCATTTTAGTTGCATATGGTTCTTTAAAAAGTCCTTGTAGGATTTCATTCTGAATACAATTACAAATGTACACTAAATTCCCTAAAACCCTTTACAGCATTGGGGGTTGAATAATTTTGAACACAACTGTATGTGGCAGTAACAGCCCAAAAAAAAATCACCCACTATGCTCATGTTCTAACAGTGCTAGGCCTTGCCCTATAATTTCATGCACCAGAAGTCTTGTTCCACAGTACAGCTAGCACTAGTTTTCTTGGGTTAAATCCTTGAGGCACACAGTATACATCAGGGGTCAGCAACCTTTTACACACCAAGTGCCATTTTTTTAAAACCATCAAACAACCGGGTGCCAGTGAACAACCGCGCTCCATAGTGTTAGTTAGATTTTAATTTTTATACTCATAGTTGTACTGCTAATAGTAAGTTAAACTCACAGAATTTGATATACCCAGCAGAGCCCAGAATTTGATATACCCAGCAGAGCCCAGAATTTGATATAAGCCCCCCGCGCGCATTTAATTAGTGGCCCCTGGTCAACTTATTATCTCCCCCGGGACTCACCCTATTGAAGAATCCTCTATGGACACAGGCTGGCCCCACAGGAAGTGGGACAAGCAGGCACACTGCAGCTTCGCCGCGCTCACTGAGAGAGGATCAGAAGCAGCTCAGTCCGCCCCCGTGTCGTGCCAGGAGAGACAGACTCGCATGCCACTCCTGGAACGCGTGCTGGGGGTTGCCGACCCCTGGTATACACTAATTAACCCAACAGCAGGTGTTAGACAGTTAACCAATGAACTGTATATTTTGTATTTTAAAAAAATCGTTTTTGGTTCAGCAAAGTATGATCTTTTTTTATATGGATTTAACATAAAAATTAAATTTCATCACAGCCGAAGATAGGGCCACTTCTAATTTGCAGGTACAGGACAAACAAACATTAAGAGGGTGCCCATTATTCTGAAACTGAGACAGGAGTCCTTACTCTTTTCTCTACTAAAAGAGTATACACACACCTTTGCATTGAAATGCAGTGAAAATTAGTGTACAAAACCCCATTTTCGTACGTTTTAATGCAAGATTATTGGTCTCCATGATGAGAAAATAATTTCTGTGAGAGCTCACTCCAGTCACCCTAAAATTGCCTAAAACCCCTGTACAGTACACAGAAAGTGGGTTACTGGGATTTCCAAATGCAGGCGCATACAGATATTATTTTTATATTCTACTGGTATTTTTTTGAGGCTGCATTGCTAATAATCCCATGTTTAGCAGTATGTAACACAAAGGTGATTTCTGAATGCCTGTATGCTGTCAATGCAGACCCCATGTGAAACTGTGCAAGAACTGAGACACCATCTAGTTTGTAAAACGTTTCCTCCCAACTATGGGCCCCAACACTAGCACTCACATAAATGAGCGTTAGCACTAGGTTAATTGAGGTGATGGTGTGCCGCATAGATCACCTCCCGATCGCCAACGGGTTCAAAAATCTGGTAGCGAATTGGTATTGTCCCTTTTTAGTGTGAGTTTACTGTACTTTGCTCTCCCTATACTATATAACATGGGAAGGGTAAAGTCCTAACGCTAATTACAAACAGCTGTCGGTAACTAAAAAACGTTTGCTACAGCTTAGAGCTGTGAGCTGATTCCTCTTCTGCGTAATCGGTTAACTGCAGCTGTTAACCCCACCCCGCCCCCCCCCAACAAAAAAATCCGATATTCACCTCTCATCCCGCAGCGAGAATGGCAGCCTGATCAGCTGCTTCTGGCCAGCAAGGGGGGGGGGGGGGAATCCCCAGTCTCCTTCTGTGAATCACTCCGCCAACCTTCAGCGAGAACCTGCAGGTCATGTGGAGGGGGCGCTTTAACTCTGGCCCGGGCCTCCTGGACCCTAGCAGCCCTAGGTAATCTACAGGTAAAACGAGGACGCTAAAGGGAGATTAGTGAACGCTAATTTTTCCTCTTAGCATCCCCGTTTTAGCTGTAGATAGTGCCCTATATTTCTGTAAACCAGAAACAAAAAATGAAAAACTAAGAATGAGCAAAGTTGCATTATATTAATTTTTTACTTCATTTTTTAAATTTTATAGTATTGTGTTCAACACAAAGCACTTGGTGGTAAAAGGCTTGAGATAACTTAGAATTGTGTTCAGGATACCTATAGCTACAGTATTTAATATTTTATTTTATCCTAGATGAGTTACCTCCAGAAGGTTTTAGTAGCCATCACTGGTGTGCATTGCCTTTGGGAGGTATGTATTTCAGCAGTTTAAGAACCAACAGTAGCTATTTTGAGATTTTTTTATCAGATTACTATTTATTATTGCATAGTTCTGTTATCCTAAATGTTGTTTTTTGTTATTTAGATACACAATTTCAGTAGAACATGGCGCAGTGTTATATTGGCTCCATTTATCTCTGGTAAATCAGCTCTGGTTTCCTACTTTCTAAAATCCGTTTCATTATGAATTGTGTCACTTACACATTGTTCCACTTGTTTTGCAGCATCATGCCCTCCCAGCCCATCCCAAATGGAAGAATGCTATGAGAGTTTTTTGCTTATACTTAAGTAAGCTTGCCATGCACAGAAACAAAAATTGCCTGTTATTTAGATGTAACATGCACATTTTGTAACATTCATTCCTGTTCTCCTTAGATGTCCCGTGTTAGCAGACCTGGACCTTGTTGGTATTGCCAAACAATATGCCCAGGTTGATCTTCCAGCTTTTACTTTAGGATGCCTTCTATTAATTCCACATGTGGAGAAAAGAGAGCAACAAATTCAGGTAAATTCAGTGAAATGTTCTGTAGAAGTACTGTTAGAATGTCAAAAAATAAAAGGCACTGTGATGTAATTCACTTTGGCCTTGGGGTGCATGGACCTGGAGGTATATGTGGGAGGTGCAGGCCTAAAGTTCCATGCTATTTCCTTGGCCTCCCTTGTGTGCCGAGTGTTATGTATTCTGAGTTATGCAAGAATGTCATTGTCTATCTGTCTATCATTATGGTCCATATGTATCTGTTATCTGCTGATTGGATTAGCCTTCCAGCATACCCTCTCCCAGGAATGTGTTAATATCTGCTGTATATTTTAGTTTGTTAATGAGGCAATGATTGTCTGACATAGTCAGTTGTCAATCAATTGTCTGATTGACTAATCCATTTGCCAATCACAATTGTCATTGCCCTGCCTCGTTTAGGAATGTTAGGCAAAGTTTATTCCATTATCTGTTTTAGTGTAATGATGTCTCCCAACATTTTCTTGGAAAGTTTTTGTGTATGTAGATGACCCATGGTTGACCGTATAAATATGTGTGCCTGTCCTCAATAGAAAGAGTTCCATTTTGACCCTGAAAACCTTCAGATATACAGCCTCATCTTATTTATGGGGGTGCTAGAGAGCTCTCTACGTTTCCCGGTCCTTAAGCTTCATTTGAGGACTGGAGGGAGGCATGGGAGTCTGACTAGGGGAAGGGGAGTCCGGCAAAGAAGCAACATTGATAGATGTGACCCTGTCGGGATACTGAGATCTGTCATAGGCACAATTCGAGAACATATATGTACAATAGTCGTTTCTTTTGCTGTTGCATTTCCAAATAAAATGAACACTCCGTGTAGTTTTTTTGCTCATTTCATGCTCTGGTCATATAACCACAGCTGTGACAGAATAACTGCTTTCTCTATCAAGTGTCTCTGCTTGCACACAGGGATGCATATGTCTCCTTAGTTCCCTGTCAGAGCCTTCAAGCATTAAGTGGCTATATCCTACCTGTCAAAGGGAGGATGCACAATTTAGGGTAATTGTGCAAGCATCCATAGCTAGCTGTATGAATTCTGAATGTCTGACTTTAACTTTTCAGCTGTATATACGGTCTGTTAATGCACAAGAAGCCCGCAGCACTCACCAGACTGAGTGGAGTACAAATTCAGCTGCTACAATAGTGGATAGTTCACCCCAATCCTCATCAATAACATAATCTGGCAAATCCTGGTGGTCCTTGCTAGATTATGGTATTTACGGTATTTGACTGTTACTCCGTAGACCTATTACTTTTGCAAATATTTCTGCAGTGGAAATGGTTAAAACCAGCTGCCTGCTTGACCATTTAGATCTTGTAATGAACTAACAAATGTATGTTATTAATATTTGTCCTGCCAAGTTTTTTTCTCTCCAATTCCTGGTGGACTTGGTGAAATCACAACGATAATTTCTAGGGTTGCATCTAATGATTATTTTCATAATCTCTTAGTTGGTAGATTTATTTATTTGTTTTGCTTAATCGATTCAACGGATGGGAAAGAAATTTTTTGTTTATGTAAAGCAGTGGTTCCCAACCGTGGTCCTCAAGTACCCCTAACAGGCCAGGTTTTCCAGATATCTGAAGCACAGCACAGGTGATATGATTTGCTGAAACACTGTGAAAATTAACCCCTCCCTCCCCGCCCCCTTTTTTCTTATGTAGTTTGCGTAGTGTATATAGGTTTCGTATGTACATACGCAAATTGCATATCTTGCATAACTTGTGTACTTTTCACATACAGGGTATGTGACGCCTGTCAGAGTGATGGATTGATGCTGCATGTCTCCCCCCCCCCCCCTCAAAAAGAACGCTACTACGAGCAGGGCCGGATTTATAACTAGGCAGAGTAGGCGTGTGCCTTTTTTTTTTTTTTTTTTTTTTTTTTGCAATTTAAAATAATTTTAGATTACCGTGTCTCTGGAACCCTAAGGGTTAGATGGACATTTGAGTTCAGATTTCCAATGATATTACCAAATATAACCAGGTTAGATTTAGCTAAAAATATCAAAGTATTATTTTTCTCTTTTTTTTCCCTAATGCAGCGCTATTATAGTATTATTCAGATTATAAATTGAACAGTGATGCTGCGCTAATTCACCTTCTCAATTCCCACACTGCCAGCAAGTGTGGAGCTGATGATACAATGCATTGTTTCATCGACAACCTACACTGGCACTGCAGTGAGGAGTGACGGGGACTTTGAAAACTGCATCTCTGAATTGTATAGCGCACAAGGTTAAGTAATTAAGTGAGGTTTCATTGGAAGGATCAGAGTTTGGTGTTTACAATGATACCAAACATGACCATGTAATGTGTAAAAATAAAAAACTGAAAAAAAGTAAATGCAAAATTTCTATGCCAGAGGCAATATATGCTTTCACATATAAAACAAACAATGCCGCTGCAGTAACTCAACTAAGGCAACAGATTCTGTCCCTTCTTTTTTTTTGACCTCAGAGAGAAACTGTTTTTCAGGTTGGTTTTTTAAAAGAAAAAATATTATTTTGCCCCAAATGAAAATTTAAAAAGCCTATTTGGCAGATTTCTTTTTTTTTTGTTGGGGTATGGGCGCTCCACATTTCTGTGCCTACAGGCTCCAGAGATGCAAATCTGGCCCTGACTATGAGTGCTCAGATAAACATGATGATGCCAGAATGGAAAACGGACTGAGAAGGTGTCACTCTACACAGCCTGGCCACTTTAATAAGATAAAGTGGTCTGGGTGCAAAGAATATCCTTTTAAAGTGATTTCATGAACAAACTGAGTTGGAGGAGGGACCGGAGGTGGGAAGAAGCGAGCCTGGGCGAGGGACTGGCCCAAGTGTGAGAGGGAGTGAGTTTTGGCAAGAGAACGGACCCAAGTGTGGGAGGGCGTTTGGGGAAAAGGAACTGGACCAAAGGGAGAGATGGCAGATTTTGCCCAGATGGAGGTTGGCGTAGTGGCACAGGACCTCAGCCCCAAGTAAGGATGAAACAACAGTGGTACAACTCCTCCACCTAGTGGCAGTACTCCAGGGTCTGTTCTATGGTTCTGCTATTGTAAACTTAATAAAAACAAACTGGTTATGTGTAGCCTAACCCTAGAACTAAATCATACAGCATAAAGCAGCAGCCCGCTTTCTTCAATTCCCTCCAACATAGTATCTGAGGTTATTAACATTTAACTCAGTCTGACTCTAAACAGTGTGTGCTGTGCACAGACTGAGAAATCGACCAACCGATTAGTCGATAATGAGAATAGTTGACAACTAATTTCATTATTGATTAGTTGTCAATTAATCAATTAGTTGTTTCAGCCCTTATAATATCGATGTTTTGTTTCAGCCCTTATAATATCGATGTTTTGTTTCAGCCCTTAAAATATCGATGTTTTGTTTCAGCCCTTAAAATATCGATGTTTTGTTTCAGCTCTTATGATATCGATGTTTTCATGTTCTATTCCTCTAAAACTGGATCCAACAAGAAGCTGTTATTTGTGCTGGTGTCCATTGTATTGATCTTCTCCATCTACTAAGCACTTTTGGACATTACATACAGACCATGCTTTTGCATTGTAAACATATTTAGCTGTGATACAAATAGCTTATGCATTGTATGCTCTGTAGGCCCTTATTTATGGTTTAATCAATGTTATACTTGGGGTCAGCAAAACTGCTTGTTTTCGTTTATTTTTTTTGGTCTTTTCCTTATATTTCAAATTGTAATTAAAGATACTGTAATGTTTTTGTGTGTGTGAATTTATTTTTCTTTTCAACAGTGTTTCCTGACCACTTGTAATCCGGAGACTGTTTTACAGCAAGTAACGGACTTCATGAGCACTGGTGAAGTTGCAGGCTTTGCTTCACAGGTACCTTGTGTGAGAGACACAGACTTAAGAGAAATCCACATGCATTTTCACACACTGTTCGGAGTAATCATTTAGATTGATGACACCATAAAACAGGGCTTGACAATGCCAGGAGTCTGGTAGCCACTGGCTCCTAGAATTTTACTCCTGGCTCCTAAATTTCCAGTTTATTTTACACCAATCTAAAAGCAGTCTTTAGCATCTAAAAACATCTAGTTGGCTTCAATGTTTTCTTCCTGTCTCCTACATTTAATGTAAATATATTCAGCCCTGGTGTATGTATTTATATATGAGGTCTGTTGTGTGTGGGTCTGTGTCTGCACTGGGTAAATAGGTTGTCCAATGACAACAGAGCAAAGAAAATAAGGAAATAAAGCAACGTCACAATTTACAGATGTTAACAACACAAATAATATAATAAGTATATATATCAGAGTGGCCAAACTGATATGAGAATCAACGGTCTACACTTCTAGGCTCAAAAAAAGTAGACACAAGACCACATGCACAAAAAATACCTAACCGCAAAAGGCACCAGGTAACAAAGTGATAAATAAATATAAGCCGCTAAAATCATAATTTGGGTCAGTACAAACCAACTCCCAGATGCAGAGTCAAGGTTCCAAATGTTTCAGCGAGGATTCGCCTTTATCAAGGTATACCTTGATAAAGGCGAATCCTCGCCGAAACGTTGGCTCCTAACTTTTGTAACTGGCTCCTACAGTCAAAGCAAGTGTCAAGCCCTGCCATAAAACATAAGCCACCACTTTTCTTAGATTGTAAGCTCTCCAGGAGGGTCCCCTCTCCTTCTGTTCCGTATGTATATTTGTTTTTCTGTCTCTCCCATTGTACAGCGCGCTAAGGAATTTGTTGGCGCTTTCTAAATACTTGTAACTGTAAAACATCATATTGATATACTTCAGCAGTGTACTCTACACAGGCTGGAATTTGGACCAAAGACTTTTTAAACATTTTATCAGTACATTGCCACTTTTACTGTTGTATGATTTTATTTTTTTTCCTTCATTTTCCCAGGTTATATTCAATAGTGTTAATGTTATACCAGCTGTAAAATCTAGCGAACGCTGGACACTTCAAACTAGAAGTAACAAAAGAAAATATAAGTTAAAAACCTGAAAATCTTTTAGTCTATATACAGACATCAAGTGGCCCTTGTAAATTCAGTTCTGGTATTATCTCAGCAATGTCAGTATTTGGAACAGTGTGCATTTGGGGAAGCTTGAGGTAAAGGAGTTGTGCTCCAATTTATTTCTGTCTTTTATATATTCCACCCGGTCAGCCCATTTTTTGAAGGAATTATTCAACTACTATCAAATAAGGCAAATCGTTAGATTTTGCAATGGACAGGTGTTGCTTGTTTCTCATGGGTCGGGAAATTTTTGTATTTTGTATGTGTTTTAACATATCTTTGGTAAGGATTTATTATTTATTTTTTTGTGATGTTGAGTTTCCTTCCAAATATCGCAGATCTGTACAAAAATGGAGACGGCTCTATCAATTGACAAGAAGCGTTTTAAAAGCAATTTTCTTGCCTTGCATATAATAAAATGAAGGTCAACTGGGCTCTGTTTTAGTTTTATGTAACTTAGTAAATCCCATTTTGAACAATTCATTGTACGAAGTCCTGCTGGGATGTGTAATTTTATTTTACACACAAACTGTCTTTTTTTGCTCATACTAACCTTTTTACAATTTTTTTAGATTCCATGAAAAGTACATAACCAGACATGTATATTGTTAAGCTGTGTGCCTGTCTGTATAATTATTACATGCAGGATTTATTCATCAATGATTTTTTTTTTGCCAACGAATCCCAACATCAAATAGTTTCTCAATGCCATTGTGCCTATTGTGATTGTCTACCCAGGTTGTATCCTGCCTTATAGCTAGAAATGAGAAATAAGTACATTCATAAATATATATCCTTTGGTTGCCAGACCTGTAGGAAACGAAGAGAGCTTTATGAGATAATTGTTTTAGTTTATGACCCAAACTAAAATGACTTAAAGATGGCAATTTCTACTTAAACCTTGAATATGCCTTTTTGATGCCTTGATTTTGATAATTTTCTATAATGATTGTGGAGTTTTAAACAAAATGAATGTCATTTAAATCTATGACATTTAATGGTTGAGTTATTTAAAAACATTTCAAGCATATGTATCATTTTTTTCATTTCAGATCAGAGATTTAGTGTTGGAAAACGTTCTAGAAAAGAAACAGTTTGAAAAGCTTGTGAAGACCAAGTATTTTAATTTATTGAAAGTTCAAGTCATAAAGACAAAGAGAGTGGAAGAACTGACCGACTACCTTGTAAACACGAATTGGTGAGTTATTTGGCAACATTTTCAGCAGGGTCATCAGAAATAAGGCCCAAGGGACCTACAGAAATGCTGCAGCCTCCATAGGCTACCTGTGTGTTCAGATACTTGTTCTTCTCTCCAGCCTTAAATACCGCGTGATTGGCTGTATGGATTCTGAAACAGTCATGACGTCTAGTAACTGAGGCTGGACGAAAGGAACTCCGACAAAATGTTTGTTACAGCAGCTCAGTGGCAGGGCTTCTGTTTAATGATTTGTTATAAATACCTTGGTTATTATTTTTATAAATATACATCAACTTTTGCCTTTTAGTTTGGGAGAGGCGGCTGATGTTGTTAGAGACTATCTGAAGCACAATGGGAAACCTTGCCCAAGAAATGCAAATTCTCTTGACATTGTAAAGGTAAGCCATGGAAAATGGTGACAAATGCTTCCTGCTTTACGGGAAACAAGTCTGTTTTGGGTTTGTTATTTAATTATTATTTTTTTCTAGTTTCATACTGATGCTGTATTTGAAGACTGCTATAGATAACTGTATGTTAACTGGGACAGGGTGTCCACTAGGCAATCTGGGAATTTGTTCAGGGTGCCAGCCTGGAGGGGTGCCACTGGTTTGTCGGGCAGAAGAATACGTGTACACGCATCTAGGGATGCACCGGTATCATTTTTTTTTTAATATATATTTATTGTTGGTTCAATTGCAGCACAGAAACAAAGAAACCGTGAACAGTATCACGGTAATACATAAACATGAAAATAGTCGAAACTGACTGAACTAAGTGGCGACAAATAGGGTACGGGGGTTGACAGTCCATCCGGATATCACTTGGGGTTTGGGATTAAGCGTCAGTGAGAGAGGGCCAGGGTAGAACACGTGGGGCTTCCGCCAACAGGATCGGAAGGAGTTGCAGCAGGTGTAGGATCAGTGGAGGCCAGGAATTGGGATAACATGGGATCAGGGGACTGGTTGGGAACCTCCCAGCATTTGTAGGGAATACCAGGGGGCGCAAAAAAAAGGTGCGACGCAGTGAGGCTTTCGTGTCGTCGGGGAGGACCGCAATTAGGGGTGACCAGTTCAGAAAATACTTCATGGTCCAGTCCTCCTGGTGCAAGGAAGCTTCCTATCATACACCATGCGAAAGGTGGGGAGAGTGGGGGAGATCCATTGAGAGAGAATGGCCTTTTTACCTGCGCCCGCCAACCTAGCTAACCAAAACCGATGCCATTTGGGTAGGAGGTGAGGAGGTTGAAAATGGCCCATTCAGGAGGGTTATGGGTCATGATTTGAAGGACAGTGGAGCAGAACCTATTACTGTAAAGGGACACTCTAATAAGCTAAAGTGGTCAGGCGGCGTGCAGTGCCCCCGTTCTCATCCTGATTTCTTGCTGACATAATCATGTATATCTGAGCGCTCGTAGCAGCGTTCTTTTGGGGAGAAAGCAAACATGGGCTTCAGCTGCATACGGGCATCAGGTGCTCATGCACCTTGTGTGCGAAAAATATGCAATTTGCATATGTTTTCTGTTATCCGATGAATCGATTAATCAAAAAATAATCGGCTAACTAATCGATTATGAAAATAATCGTTAGTTGCAGCCCTACATTTATTTAATATCATGTGATCACTCTTCAATAAAGAATTTAGGATTATGTGGAAAGCCTGTCCAGTTTATGGAAATATTGAAATGTATGGCCAGACGCCCCATTTACCCACTGCAAAGGCCTGCACATACTTTGACCACACACACGGACACCACCAGACCTCAGATATATATGTACACACCAGACCTCCGATACATATATACACACTTGCCATACCTCAGATACGTGTATACACACACCAGACCTCAGACATGTGTGTATATATATATATATATATATAAAGTCTGGTGTGTGTGTATGTATATATATATATATATAAGTGTGTTTATTATTGCAGAAGCCACCTGCACAACGCAGCAATTCAATGAATTGCATCCCAGAGCTCCTGTGCCACATTCCCCATATGCAGCAAGGGACTTAACAAGTGGGAGGCACATCTGCAAACTGCTGTAAGTCCTACACCGTTCACCTGAGTTGGATGTACATACCCTCAAATTAAAGCTGACAGTCTGCTGTTAAAGCACATTGTGTTTGTTTCATTCCAACTCCATTGTGGTGGTGTATAGAGCCAAAGATGTTAGAATTGTGTCCATGTCCCAATATTTCTGGACCTGACTGTATCTCATTTGTTTGTCATGGTCTCTTCTTTTTTTTCTACATTGTATAGTTTCTGTATATGTTTATCCATGGGTCTGTATAAATGCACTCGTGTGTGTTTGAGACATTTTAGTCTTGTATATATACTGTATAATGTGACTGAGCGAGATGAACATACAAAGCAGACACATACACACAGCCCACTTTACACAGTTTTAATCACTCTTATACATAAGCTAATGTAAGACATTAGAGGGTGTTATGACAAGTGAGAAAAATATTAGGGGTGTAGGGAAATAAATGTGGAAATAGACATTACAGGTGGGTAGGTGATGGAGAATGGTATTAGTGGTAGAGGAATGGGGGACGTGACAATAACTGTTGGGAAAGACACCGGGAGAGTGTGGTGGCAAT
Source organism: Leptobrachium leishanense (assembly GCA_009667805.1). Classification (NCBI taxonomy): domain Eukaryota; kingdom Metazoa; phylum Chordata; class Amphibia; order Anura; family Megophryidae; genus Leptobrachium; species Leptobrachium leishanense. The sequence goes on from CM019063.1 coordinate 109,465,396, forward strand.
AAAAAATATTATGCCTAGAGTGGCTTAAGCACATGTACTAGCTCATTATGTTAACACAACTGGGTGATTATTTTAACCTTTCTACTGGGAGCATAGACTTGATTGGTAATTATTTGGCTAAAATAGAGATCTTTTTTACCTAGGTCTATTCATGATTGTGTGTACACAGGATTCTGTCAGCAATATACTCCCTTATTAATTAATTTATTTTTCTTTCTACAGGACTTTTTAAATGGGCATGCATAAGTCATGTGAACATTTGTCTTTGGACTGTGTTTAGAGCTGGAGTCTTCCCATGGCAAGACGTTTCAAACTAAATCACATGCTTATTTTTTCTTTGTGTTTTACTCTCTTCTATTTAAAATATATTCCTCACAATGTTGATACTTTATCTTCCAAACTTATTCTCCACCTAAGTCTGTACGAGATAATTGCATTCACACTGTATATATAATAATAAAGTTTAATTGAAATGAATTGCAGTATATGAACAGTTATTAACAGAATTCCCAACCAAAGAAAATCATCCAGGCATATAGTAAAGGTTAATAAATATGCAAACAAACTGCTTATCGCACAAGCTCTGAGTGTTCCATGCGCTGCAGGAAACCCGTCTGTATCTCGGGTGCCAGACAGCCGACATTTTCCCTGTCAGTGAGTGGACTCTTCTTTTCTCGGCCCATCGATACTTTCCTGCATACAAGGGAGACTACAATGTACGTTTCTAAACTCTCTGGTGCTAGCCCTTTTTACCCCATCAGGGCATGACTCTTGGTCTGAGTCCAGCTCTATGCCGGGGTCTGTCTCCATGGCGCAACCCCATAAAAAATCTAAACACTCCACTTCGGAGGCCCATTTTGCCAGACTGGAAGCCTCTCTGCAGGCCTTGATGTCTAATACAGTGACCTCGGCCTTATCCTCCATTTTTGAATCCTGCCTAAAATCCTTTACTGCAGTCATCCATGCTGCAGGCTCTCTGCAGGTAAAAACCCAGTCTGAAGCACGTGCCGAACATGCTGGGAAAAAATTCCTTCTTAACCCCAGAATGACAATCCGATTTCTCCTTTGATCAAGCTGCCATTATCTCATATTAGATCTTGTAACCCTTAATATTCTTTTTTTGCAGAAAGTCATCTAATCGTTGTTTAAAAATCTATACAGTCTCTGACCCAACCACCTCAACAGGCAGAGAATTCCACAGCTTTATTCTCACTGTAAAAAAACATTCCTATCCTCTCCTCCAAGGTTCTTGTTTTCTAAACTAAACAGGTTTAAGCTTGTTAGTCGTTCCTCATTACTTAAATCTCCCATTCCCCCTATTAATTTAGTTGCCCGTCCCTGCTGAATGCCCTAGACTGGCAAAACTTGCTTTACCCCGATTGTTGATCCCAGCTTTCAAAATGTTCAGATACGTATAAATCTGTATATTACCACGTATGACCTTATCCCCTGTGTTTTATTATTTTGGGGCGGTAGTAGAGGCTGGGAGTGTGTCCCCAGTTTGGGGTGGGAATACCTGACGTATTTTTCTTGTTTCTTTGCTGCTGTCGGGGCTGTTGAGAGCGCACTGCAAATACTCGTCTCCATTGTCCGTACTAAAATTTTAACTTTCCGTCAGGGATTAGGAAAATGTATTGATTTCCAAATAAATAAATCGGTTGTTTGAATTAAACTGGCTTTGAGACCATAAATGGTTTAAATCCTGTCAGTAGTTTCTTGGTGATGTCTGAAGTATTGAGCAGGTCAGTCTTTCATTTATTGGGACAGATGAATAAGGAAACAGTCTGGTGTAAAAATATATTTAATAACAATACATACAGAAGGTAATAATAGTAAAACCTATGTGTTAAAGGAAATATGCAATAAGACATAATTCTAATCATATAACAAAATAATGTACAGGGTGAGCACCCGCTAAATGAAATGCTCAGGAGTTTTCTGGTTTTTGGAATCCGGCCGGATTCCAAACCTGGAGGGATTGGGAGATGTACCTGGAAGCTGCGAGATACAAATATCAGCAAGACCAGCGAGGGTCATGCCGTAGCGCCTGCAAGGTACATACGGAGTAGCGCCAGCATGTCTCGCTGGCCCTGTCAGCATATCCCATGCTGACACTGTACAATGTGTCCCAGCACCTATGTCACTGACACTGTGGAATAAGCTGCAGCTCTTGAAGAGCGATGGAGAACCCAGCAGGAGTGGCAGAAAGGTAAGTATAGTTTATATCTGGAAGACTCTGAAGACTTCTAAATGTTTAGATTTAAAAAAAAGTAAACTCCCCACTACCACCTCATTCACCAATTTTTTTCTCTTACATCGCCATAAAGGTCTACACCAATGGAAGAACAGTATATGCTAGATATACAGTATTTGCCACAAGAAGCAAGGCACCTGCTAAATGTGATTCTCCAATTTTACTCTAACTAAAACTAGAGAGCTACAAAACGTGGCAACACCAGACAGGAGATAAAGCCATTGTTAGCTAGTACTAATTTATTGGGACTAGGGTTCATCAGACCATCCAGGTTTTCCCGGACACATAAAAATTATTCATACTGATGGGCATTGCATAAAAATGTAATCCTGCAGCATGTAGAATCCATATGCTGCAAGTAAAAAGAATCCAAGGTGACCTGTCTGGATTTCCTTCCTGTAGTATATGAATTACACATATTGCAGGGAGGACTTTCTCCTGTGTTCCGCTCTGCATAAAATAGTAATGTGTGTCAAGGAAAACATGGCTGATCTGGCAACCTTAATTATAGAATTTAGCTAAGTATGACGATAAGTTAGAATTTTAATAATCAGACTCTGAGGCGAGTATTGCTTCTCTTTCTTGCTTTATTAAACATAGCAGCAAGTGGCAACTAGCAAGAACTTGGAAATATGAAGCATTTATATTGAAATAAAAGAGAAAACACATAATAACAGTAATAACAGGTATAGATGGTATCTTCCGACACCCCTTCACTCCTTTGGATCGGTCCTCCTTCCTGTCAGAGCCCATCAAACCCGGTCAACATCCCTCCTACTTCCTCTTTCTTTGCTGTACGAGGTGATCAGTGTAGGCGTGTAAGGAACCCAAAGGGCAATCCACCAGATACCAGGAAATCCTTTGAGGCTGAGGAAAAAGAAGAAGTGAGAGTGGAAGATATTGGATCCGCAGACCCAGTAATACAATAAACCACAACAGCGGTGGGAGTGGTGGGCAATACTCGCCTCAGAGTCTTATTATTAAAATTCTAACTTGTCGTCATACTTAGCTAAATTCTATAATTTTAATACATCGACTCTGAGGCTCCTATTGCTTGTTCAAAGCTAACCCACAACTGCGGATGACCAATGAACAACAGGCTTAAAATAAAAGGATCGGAATAGGTCCTCCAACCGACAACCTGCCGACACAGCGGAAGACGCCACAGCACTGCGAATTGAATGAGCGCCAAACATAGAAGTATCAACACCTGTTAAACCCAAAAGCCAGCGTGCAAGCGTAGTCGTACCCACCGGGGCGAAAGGAGATTTAAAGGAAATGAATAGAGGAGAAACCCCTGGACCCCGGAGCGAAGCTGTACGGGACTCGTATCCCTGGAGACACAAGACCGGGCAGAAAGCCGGACGTAAAGGAAAAGCCGGATAAAACGCAGACGAAATGGCCGTCTTAGTACGGCGGGAGATGTCAAAGCGCACCCCCTGAGGTACGAAGGAACGTGCATTGAAATCCAACGCCCTGACATCAGTCACCCGTTTGCAAGATATCAAGCATAAAAGGGCTAACAATTTTGCAGAAAGCTGACGCAAGGTCAGAACCTGGTTAGAGGGCCATTGTTCTAGAAAGTTCAGTAACAGGGTCACATCCCAAGTTGTCGTATACCGCGGCAACGGGGGACGGTCAGCCCTGATACCCTTAAGTAGGCGACAGACCAACGGGTGTTTGCCCAAAGGTGTCCCATGAAAACCCACGTGATAGGCTGAGAGAGCAGATCTATAAACATTAAGCGTGCGATAAGCTTTACCTTGATCAAAGATTTCCGTAAGGAAGTCCAATACGAAGCTCAAAGGGGCCTGGAAGGGATCCTGATCCCGTGACAGACACCAATGATGCCAGGTGAGCCAAGCTGATTTATAACAGGATCTAGTACCTGGGGCCCAGGCATGGCGCAAGAGCGCCGTAGTCCGTTCCGAAATCTCTCTGGCTCCCCCGGGCGTCCCGATACCAGCGAGGCCAACAGAGTGTGGCCTGTGGATAGTAGCGGGTGAGGGTGTCCGGATGAGTCTGCCAGGAAAGACTGGAGATAACGTGGAATATCCACTAGGAGTTCCAACAGGATCGGGAACCAATGCTGGTTCTGCCAAAACGGGGTGATTAAAACCTGCTGGGCCCTGACCTGTCGCAGCGTGCGAGCGATCAACTGAAATGGCGGGAAGGTGTACTGGCGAGCCCCGGACCAATCCTGCAGGAAAGCGTCCGTTGCCTCGGCCAGTGGGTCTGGCCGCCAACTGTAGAATAGCAGGAGATGGGCGTTGAGACGGCAGGCAAATAAGTCTGCGTGAAACGGCCCCCAGAGGGCCGCCACGCCGGAAAACACTGACGATCGCAGCCGCCAATCCCCGGAGTCTTCCGTGTGTCTCGAGTTCCAATCTGCAAATTGATTCGAGATTCCCGGAATAAACTGCGCCTGGACTACGATCTCTGTCTGAAAACACCATTCCCAAAGGTGGGAAGCCATTGTTGTCAGAAGTAGGGAGCGTGGACCGCCCAGCGAGTTGATGTATCGGACCGCCGGGAAATTGTCCATCCGGAGGAGGACTGAGCGATGTGTGTGATCCTTGAGAAAACTCTGGAGCGCAAAGAGTCCTGCCAAGAGTTCCAAGCCATTCATGTGTAGGTGACGTTCCTGAACGGACCAGCGACCTCCTGAGGAGGAACCTTCGCAATAAGCACCCCAACCTGATCCACAAGCGTCGGAGTCGATAGTAATCGTCGGGGGCGATACCAGGATAGGCCTGCCGTTGCAGGAGTGGAGGTGATCGGTCCACCATTCCAGATCTAGTCTGGCCTCTCCCGAGAGACAGATCCGAGCAGTGTAGGGGAGACCCCTCCTGAGAAAAAGGGCCTTCAGGCGTTGGAGGGCCCGATAGTGTAGGGGGGCTGGTGTCACCGCCAGCCTTGTCGCTGCCAAAAGGCCAATCACGCGAGCCAGATCCCTTAGTGATGGAGTCTGGGCCCCCAGAAGGGATCGGACTTCGCGTAAAATCGATCGACATTTGGGCAGGGGAACACTGAGAGACATCAGGGTACTGTCCACCCCGAATCCCAGGAATTCCAGGGTTTGAGATGGAGAAAGAATCGATTTTTCTCCTGGTTCACAAGGAATCCCAGAGACTGAAAGAGGTCGACCGTCCATTGTACCTGGAGACGTAGAAGACTCTCCGATGAGGCCATTAGCAATACGTCGTCCAGGTATATAATGAGGCGGACACCTTTGGTGCGTAGCCATGCTACGACTGGTTTCAGTACCTTGGTAAAGCACCACGGGGCGGAAGACAGGCCGAAAGGCAGGCAGCGAAATCTCCAGAGGTCTGGAACCCAGCGGAAGTGGAGGAAATCCCGCGATTCCCTGGCAATCGGGATGGTCAGATATGCGTCTTTGAGATCCACCTTTGCCAACCAATCGTGGGGTCTCAAGAGATCCTTGAGCATGTGCATGCCCTCCATCTGGAAGTGTCGGTAGACCACCGTCCCATTCAACTCTATGAGGTTGACTGGACGGACACCTCCGTCCTTCTTGGGAACCAAGAACAAGTTGCTCAGAAAACCTGAGGTCCCCTGTGGAACCCGTTCTATGGCTCTTTTTTGGTACAGTTCCGAAATCTCCCGCTCCACTAACGTCCTTCCCTCCCCCGAAAAGGGGAGAGGGTGAGGCATCGTCATCTGGAGCGGGGGAGAAGAGAACTCCAGAACAAACCCTTGTACAGTATTGAGGACCCAAGGGTCCGATGTAAAGCGACACCACGCGGTGTGAAAAAAATTTAAACGACCCCCCCACCTTGGTTGTAGATGGGTGTATGAGGTGTGAAATTACCTGCGTGTCTGAAGGACGAGGAAGAATGACCTCCTCTGGCACCCCGGAATCCTCTGCCACGCCACGGCCTTGAACGGGTAGGGAAGAACGGGGAAGGTGCAGGAGCAGCGGTCGTGGAGGGGTTGCCTCCCGTGGGACCAGAAAAAATGGGTTTTGCACGGCCGGTAGCTCGGCCCCGATATCCACCGGCCCGTGGGAAAACCCCAGAAAACACCTTCTTTAGTGAGTTGAACACACGGTCCATCGTGTTGAATGCATCAGAATATTCGTTCATGTCTTTCAAGAAACCTTTGCCGAATAATGCTCCGTTAGCCGTAGCACCTAATTCATGGTCAGCTATGCCAGCCAGTTGGCGATCCATTTTCAAGAGTATCCATTTACGCCTTTCGGAGGCAAGAGCCGTGTTAGCATTACCCAAGAAACTGAGCGACCTCTGGACCCAATTGGTGACTTGAACAGGGTCCATGAGGTCACCAGACAATTTTGCCTGTTCTGCTGTATCCAGCAATTTAACTAAAGGACCCATGGTGTCCAGCAATTTATCCTGGCACACCCTGAATGCGTGGTCTATGCCTTTGTTGGGAACCCATCCCTTAGGAGTGACAAAGTCCATGAAGGCTTTATCCACGTCAGGGGTCAGACAAGTCTTCCCGCTCGTGGTGGGACGAGGGGATTCCGCCTTCATGCGGTTCCGAGTAGCCTTATCTAAGGCTTTGCGTGCCTGTGCATCCACCCATTGTTCCACATGGGGCAGTGGGGACCATTCGGCGGACCGTGGATGGGAAAGGTCCTCTGGACAAAAAAGTGGGTTACCCAATGGGACGTAAATAATGCCCGGCCGGGCTTTTGAATCCACTTCCACCGAGGTCTCAGTAAAATCCTCATCCGAGGCATACACATCTAAGGCATCGCTATTGGTATCCTCTTCCGAATCCAGGTTAGTGTCCTGAAGCGGAGCAGGGACCACAGCGGTGTCAGGGTTGGAAACCGTAGTAATTTTAGCCTTTTTGGTGTGTGCTGACACCGTGTGTGCAGAAGCCCGTTTACGGGTTGCAGCAGTAGGGGATGGGTGCACGTGTCCCGGCATTTTTGCGGGGATGCCAGCCCCTCCAGTCATGTGTCGTGCATGTTTCACTGACTGTTTCCCCGTGGTGGTGGCCAGGGGCATCTCGGGGGGCCTCACCGTGGTGAGTATATCGCCCGTATCAATAGCCGCCAGTGGCGGGGGATCATCATTGTGGCGATTCTCAGCCATCATCTCTTTAAGGGAGCGGGTGAAATCCGCTGACATGACAGACACAGCTTTAAAGACTGCAGAATCAATAGACGCCTGCATATATGGATCAAGGGTAGCAGACTGGGAAGGAGCCATCTGTGCCTGGATCAGAACGGGTGCATTAGGTTTGTGTTGCTGCTCACCCGGACTGTCCTCTGAAGAGTGCTCAGATTCCTCCGCTGGGGAGGCTGGGCGCTGCGGGGTTTTGCCTCGTGGCATGGCGCTGGTGAGAGGAGCTCTGGCGCTGGGAAAATCCCCTTGTGTGTGGACCTAGCAGGGGCCCCGCCCACCCGATCAGCGAGCGCGTGCAGCGTCTCGTGAATACAGGCAGAGGGGAGGACGCTGTGGTCAGAAACACTCGATGGGAAAAATGAAACCAAAAAAACGAACGCGGACCCGCGGTTAGAGCCGGGTGCCCGCGAAATAAATAAATATATCGATAATATACAGCCCCAATTATTATATAATATAATAACTATGGGGTAAAATTGCAGAGAAAATTTCTTGAGTACTTATCTAGTCGCCGAGCAGCTAAGAAAGAGGAAGTAGGAGGGATGTTGACCGGGTTTGATGGGCTCTGACAGAAAGGAGGACCAATCCAAAGGAGTGAAGGGGTGTCGGAAGATACCATCTATACCTGTTATTACTGTTATTATGTGTTTTCTCTTTTATTTCAATATAAATGCTTCATATTTCCAAGTTCTTGCTAGTTGCCACTTGCTGCTATGTTTAATAAAGCAAGAAAGAGAAGTAATAGGAGCCTCAGAGTCGATGTATTAAAATTGGGACACACCTATAGAATACAGGGAACTGTAAAATACAGATGCAATGATGACATATCTCATTAAACAATGACATATCTGGGATCTATGTGACCTAGGCTTGCCAGCCCAGCCACCGTTTCCTGGACACCTAATTTATACATGCTGATAGGCATTGCGTGCAAAAATACAACCTCGCAGTTTGTAGAATCCATACACTGAAAGTAAGAAATCAAAAAGGAATCCCAGGTGACCTGCCTTGATTTTTCTTCCTGCAGCATATGAGTTAAACATGTTGCAGGGTAGCACTTCTCCCTGTGATCCCCTGTCCATGAAATAGTAATATTTGTGCAGGAAAACATGGCCACTCTAGCAACCGTAATGTGACCACTCTGATATATTCATGGTTTTATGTGTTATTACATGAAAAGTTGTTTTATTCATGACAAGTCCAGTTTTACAAAATTGAATATTGCTTATATCTGAGTGTTATGCATTGTGTTGTATGCTTGAGTGTCTTCTCTCTGCTCCTGTTGCCTTCCTACATTTTTGTACATTTTTTATGTTTAATATGCTTTGGAATACAGGACTTGACATATAAATGACTAGAGGGTTAAGCACGCTGTTAAGATACGTGAGCGTCAGGGAAATTGTAAACACTAGACTGGAAAAGTTAAATAGCTCACACAGATTAAGAGTTTTGGAGACAGCCATTAGAACTGTAGACACTGTACTTGGAAAAAAACACAGCAGGAACACAGTAGCGACACATATTACAGAATTAATGGTCTTTTGAATTTTCCCCTGTTTATCCTTGCATCTTTTTAGATGCTTTACCATACATGATGTGCAGAACAAGATGACTCCTAAAGGGATGAGAAATTCTACCACAAAAAATCCGCATTGCCAGATAAATGTAGCATTTATAATCCAATTCCAGTTGGAACTCTCACACAAAGTTTGGTTGATTTCTCCAAATATCAAATGAGATGTTGTAAGAATATGGGCCGTGCAGGAAAAGGTGAAAAGCCATAACACTAAGGTAACCACCGCACCACATGGGATTATCTGCATCATGTTGATCCTGTGATGAGGATGGACAATCAAGAAATATCTATTTCCCACAACAGCTGTCAAAAAGAATATACTCGCAGTTCTGGTGAGCGAGATCATGAAGAGCATGATTCGGCAGGTCACATCTCCCAGTCGCCAGTCCTTTCCTCGCTGGTAGTATTCTGCCCGCAAGGGAAGGCAAACAACAAGACAGAAATCAGCCACAGATACATTGAAGAGGTACAGTGTACTGTTGTTCCACGTAGGAATGTGAAAGCAGAATACATAAAGTATTATTCCATTTCCAATCAACCCTAAAATGAACTCGACCATCAATACTTCAGCTAAAACAGGAGACAAATTTGATTCTTTGAAGAAACAGATGGATGAAGAATTCATGGTTACTGAAAGAGAAGTGGAAAAGTAGATGTTGGTCTCCGTTATGAATTATATCATGATGCAGAAAAATTTACTTTTTTTATGTATGTTGTATTGAGACAATCCAAAGCTTGCAGGATGCATTTCATCCTCTGTTATTCTTTATAGACTTTGTAGTCTGAATTCATGCAGTAAGAGATGCTAAGAGGGTTATCCACTATATACCATACGTTTCCATTGCAACAATGATAAACCTCGGTGTTTCCCAAAGGGAAATTCAAACCAAAGCAGGAGAATATTCATTGCATTTCTGCTTCTTTAATATTTTTATTAGTGATATTGCGGAAGGTATTAATGGTAAAGTATGTCTTTTTGCTGATGACACAAAGATTTGCAACAGGGTTGACGTTCCTGGAGGGATCAGCCAAATGACAAATGATTTAGGTAAACTAAAAAAATGGTCGGAGCTGTGGCAATTGAGTTTTAATGTGGATAAGTGCAAGATAATGCACCTGGGACGTAAAAACCCAAGGGCTGAATATAGAATATTTGATACAGTCCTAACCTCAACATCTGAGGAAAGGGATTTATTGGTTATTATTGCAGAGGATCTAAGGGTAAGTAGTCAATGTAATAGAGCAGCAGGAAATGCTAGCAGAATGCTTGGTTGTGTAGGGACCGGTATTAGCAGTAGGAAAAGGGAAGTGCTCATGCCACTGTACAGAGCACTGGTGAGACCTCACTTGGAGTACTGTGTGCAGTACTGGAGACCGTATCTCCAGAAGGATATAGACATCTTAGAGAGAGTTCAGAGAAGGGCTACTAAAATGGTGTACGGCTTGAAGGAGAAAAGTTACCAGGAAAGGCTTAATGATCTTAAGATGTACAGCTTGGAAAAAAGACGAGACAGAGGAGATAAGATAGAAACATTTAAATACGTAAAGGGAATCCACAAGGTAGAGGAAGGGAGTAGATTTTAAAGGAAACAGTAGCAAAACAAAAGGACATAGTCTTAGATTAGAGGGGCAAAGGTTTAAATGTAACATCAGGAAGCATTATTTTACTGAGAGGGTGGTGGATACATGGAACAGTCTTCCAGTTGAAGTGGTAGAGGCCAAAACAGTAATTGAATTTAAGCAGGCATGGGATAGGCATAAGGCTATCCTAAACAAAAGATAAATCCAGGTAAAGTATCCATGTAATTGGGCAGACTAGATGGGCTTATCTGCCGAAATTTTTCTATGTTTCTATTTGAATTTATCTTCGGAGAAATCCAAAGTTAATTATTGTTGCAACAACAGCAAATTAACTACAGTACATAATGAATAAAGTATTTAAAACTTCTGTCAAATAAATGGTATTGATAGACATGTATTCTAGACAAATGAGAATATTTACAAAAAGAATGCAACTTTATTCATATTTTGGATACTGAAAATATAAATCTTTTTGGATATATTTCTTGTATAATTTATCTTATGTGGTTTAACTGTACTAAGAGGCTTACGGAGTTTCTTCGTATTGTTATGGTTATTTGTGCATTTTAGGCTGGAGTTTGAGATCTCACATTCTGAGAGACTGGTTTGTTTTGCAGGGATGAACAGTGAAAGGGGGTATCAATGGAGTGAGCTGACAGTATGGCGCAGTTGCTCTAGGAAAAGACACTTAATTCTGACAAACTTGAGCTAAGTAAGAAATAGACTGGTGTAAAAAAATGTAGATTTCTAATTTACATCTGTTGGTCGTAACGGGACAGTCTAGTTCCAATCAACAGGGGGAAATACCGATAACAATGTGTGTTAAACACAACAACAAATAAGTTCTTATTCCTCTTGTTTTGCCCTAGGAGTTAGGATGGAGTAATAGTACAAAGTTGATGCTAATTTAACCAGAGCTGTTATAAACCTAACAATCCCATAGACCCGTGTTTCCCAACCCTGTCCCCAGGCCAGATCTGCAAGATGCCGGTTTCCCCAAAAATAAGACCTACCCTGAAAATAAGACCTACATGGGTTATTCTGAGAGAGGTGAAAACCAGGAGAATGACTGGAGAGGAGAAAATTCTAGGTCAAAATAGCCAAACCAGAAAAATTCTCCCATTTATCTCACTTTCCAAATCGGCTATTTGGTCTAGATTGTTCATTCTCCTGGTTTTCACCGCTCTTTGAATAACCCTGCTAGTGTGTTTTTTTGAGAACTGCTAAAATAATAAGACCTACCCCGAAAATAAGACCTAGTTGTAGGGCAACTGTAAGAGCCGCAGGAGAGAATCAGTGATGCCGGTGCCAGAGGAGGTAGCAGAGCCACATAAGGCTGTGGTCACATGAGCGTTCTTTAGGCAGAAGGAACGTCCATGAGCGTGGACATTCCTTCCACTCTGATGCCCGTGTGGCCACCTCGCTGAGCGCAGGTAGTGTGTTCAGCGCTACATAGCTTGATCCTCCTATGGTGGATCGCGCTTTGTAGCCTTGTCTGCATTGTAGCTTTTTGACGGGGAGGCTGAAATCACGTCCGGTGGTAGCACACGCAATTCGCGTGCACTCTACGCCATGTGGCCCTCCCCATCCAGCCTTCTCAAAGCTGCGATGGACTCGGGGAAATGCGGTCACCATACGGTCGCATGCGGTGCGTTCCTTCTGCTCAAAGAATACTCGTCTAACCGCAGCTTTAGCCGATGCTTCCTCTAGCGCCGGCTCCTATCACAGGTGGAGTGATACCAGAAATACACCGCCAAAAAAATAAAACCACACAAACATAATTTTTTTAAAAAAAGACCTACAGGTCTATTCATAGAAAGGTGAAACTCAAGAGAACGACTGGAGAAGTGAAATTTCTAGGTCAAAATAGCCAAACCAAAACAATTCTCCCATTTATCTCACTTTCCAAATCGACTATTTGGTCTAGATTGTTCTCTTCTGCCAGTTCTGGTTTTCACCTTTCTCTGAATAACCCTGCTAGTGAGCTGTTTGGGGGCCAAAATATATAAGACAGTGTCTTATTTTTGGGGAAACACGGTAGCTGAAGCACAGAACAGGTGATATGATTTGCTGCTCAGTGATTGCAGGATTCAGTCTACATTTCCCCAAGGTGATCTGTAAAATCTGACATGTTTGTGGGTCCTAGGGACAGTTTTGGGAAACCCTGCCATAGACTATAAGAAATGGCTGTGGTAAGGCTGGGGTCAGACGAATGCGCGTGCAGCCGCACTTTATTACGGCCGTAGTAGCAGCAAATGACGGCCAATATACGAAGTACGGCCGCGCAATGCAAGCGGCAAACAAATGCATTTTTTTGAGAGAGTAGAAATGATTCTACGTTCTCAAAAAAATGCATTTGTTTGCCGCTTGCATTGCGCGGCCGTACTTCGTATATTGGCCGTCATTTGCTGCTACTACGGCTGTAATAAAGTGCGGCTGCACGCGCGTTCGTCTGACCCCAGCCGTACCAGAGCCATTTCTTATAGTCTATGGCAGGGTTTCCCAAAACTGTCCCTAGGATAGTTTTACTGACGCACAGGGTGCGCTGCGTCGGCATAGCAGCATGTGTGCGTGATTAGGAGACGTCAGACGCTGCACTTGTCTGGCCAACATCACGTCCATTTGTTTTTAATAGCTCCGTCAAAAATCACGGCCGAAATTCCGTGAAAAAGTGCGTTCGGACGCATCGACGCACTTTCTGACGGTAGACGTGAAAAATGCGTTCATCTGACCCTAGCCTAAGTGTACAACGCTCTGGTTAAATTTGGACCAACTTTGTAATATTGCCCATAGAGTCTACGCTCATCTGAGCAGAGGCCTCGTCAGCTCTTTTCTCTGCTTAAGTTTGTAATTTGGTTAGTGTGTGGCCTCGTTTTTATATTGGTAAGTGCTGAAAACCTGTTGGAGCTGCATAAACGATAATAGCAAATCGGGATTCAAGTGGATTGCCAGTTTAAACAAATCAGTTCAGTCATAAAATAAAACGGGAACTAGCACTTTAATAGATGAAGATAGAGGAGCTTCTGCTCTTTTTTTAAAATGACAGAGTAAACCCTTTTAGTGCATGTCACCAACACTAATGTCTGTGTGCAACATGTACATCTTTCTCTTAAATGGACAGACTTTCATTTACACTTTTTACTGTACATCAACCAAAGGCTGAAGGGAAGCACATTTACTGAACCTGGGCTTATAGCAATCATCCAAAAGAATAAAGTATAATTAATTATTCACCTATGCTGTTTTTCATAGGTGAAATTAATACATGTAACTGATATACTACATTCATAGAAGAAAATATAATCTACACTAAAAAGCCAAATGTATGTCAGCACACCTATTAACTGGAGGTGAAGTGTTTCTATCGCACCCATTGTGTAAAATTCAGCGCACATCCATGGAATCTCACTAGATCAATATTGACCGTACAGTCTGTGGTAGTGAAGAGCTCAGTGGTATAAAAGCATGACACCGTTATAGGATGCTACGTTTGCCACAAGTCAGTTCCTGAGATGTAAGCTGGATCAGTCTTGGTCACCATTAGTGAAAATGTCCATAAGCATCAATAGGCCAAAACTCAAAGCCAACGATTGAAGGCGTTGAGTACTGATCAATCCCTCCAACCTATAGACACCACAAAAAGAGATTTTCTGATGAGCTAGGTGTGGAGGAAGCCAAGCTGATGCCCTGACCTCATATACACAGCACACTGCAAGCCGCACCTGCTGTCCAAAATTAGTACCTCACGTCACAAGTGCCCTTTTGAAGGAATGTCTCGACTATTGTAGAGACACACTCCAAAATATCGTGGAAGCCCTTTGTCAGAAGAATAGTGGCTGACCTCTGCACAGAAGAGGTGCCAACTCTGCATTAATATATACATGGACCCAGGTATCAGCTCTACCATCCTGACGAGGCCTAGGAAGCTGAAATGATCATCGGGGGTTTCTGCAACTCTTGTGCAGAGAGGACTACCTTGGGACTTCAGTACTGGCCACCCTTATTGGGTGATAACAGACTGATCTACATATGGAATAGTCTCTGCAATGGCACATTTGAACAGGGACTCATTGTAGGGGCAGGCCACTAGTGCTGTTACAAATTCTCAACACTCTCATCTATTTTGTTTCAAAGCCACATTAATACCCATGGTTTTGAAACAGGATACTTAGCAATCATAGATATTTGTGAAGGTTAGGAGCCCAAATGATGTATGGGCCTAATCTGCCTATTGTAACACAAAAAATAATCTCTAAAACAATTATTAGTTACAAATGGTCACAATAAAGTTTTAAATGTACATCTAAAGGTCAAATGCTTGACAGCTGCTAATACACTTACCTACAAAGTTGTCAGAATTTACCTGGCCATTCACTTCATTAACATTCACTCGTGTCCATCACTTTTATTTCCTTTTCTTTAAATCTGAATTTGATTGGAAAGCTTCATGTGTGATATCAGCAGACCTCCACAACTGTTACAGATTTTTTTTCTTTATCTTCCTGGAATTCAGTTTCTCTATAATGTATATATTTCAACTACCTTATATTGGCCCAAAGTATAATTGCTAGATTAAAAAGACTATCATGAACATCTTTTTGCTTCTGATAGACAAAAACAAATCTGGATTCAGAATAATATCATTTGTTTTTGACACTTTCGTTTTTTCCCCCCACTGTGAGGCATTTCAAAGTAGAACAGCACAGATCTTGGTGTCTTGTTCTTCATCCATCTCACCTCGCCCCTTTGTCAATCTCTACACTGGCTCCCTGTTTCCTTAAGAATCCACTTCAAAATATTGGTGCTCATGTACAAAGCTCTCCATAACCACACCCCTACCTACATCTCCTCCCTTATAACCAGGTACATCCCATCCTGACCACTTTGCTCTATCAATGATCTGACGTTATCGTCTCCTCGGACCAGGACCCACAAATCTCGCCTTCAGAACTTCTCTCGAGCTGACCCCTTTCTGTGGAACTCCCTCCCTCACACCACTAGACTCTCCCTGTCTCTCCAGTCCTTTAATAAATCTCTGAAAACGCATTAATTTAGAGAAGCGTATCGGCTCGCTCCATAATCCCCCACTGTTCATTTTGTACTCCCATCTTCCCACCCAGCCCGCATGCACCCGCTACTTCATGTTCTCGATTTACCCTCACCTAGTGTGTCACCCCTCTCCTCTTAGATTGTAAGCTCTTGAGCAGGGTACTCTCTTCTACTGTTCTGTGTGTTTTGCTTGTATGTATATTTGTTATTCTGCCTCCCATTGTACAGCGCTACGGAACTTGTGAGCATTTTCTAAAAATTTGTAACTAATTTCAGTGCAGCAGTATAACTACATGGGAAGTGTGATGTTGGAAGAATAAGCCCTGTATACATAGGCATCTCTACAGGGAGGTTATTCCGTGCCCCCCTCCAAAAATCAGCATCCAGCTTTCAACACTTCTTCGGGCCGCAGAATCTCAGTCCCTGTCCATCGGATATGGACAATCCAGGTGTCATTGAAAAGGGCAGATTCTCACCTGCGTTGCGCTGTGCTGAGAACGCTTATAAGGTTCTCTCCTTCTGGTACTGGACACCGGATCGGATACATCGTATGTTCCCTCAGAGAGATCCTACTTGCTGGAGATGCTCATTGACAACAGGCATGTACCTTTATATCTGGTGGGAATGCCCACTACTTGCTCCCTTCTGGAAGATGGTACATGAAGCTGTTGTTCAAATATCTGGCCTAACCGTTCCTTTTACACCAGCCACTTATCTTCTATTGCAATTTCAGGCTTCGGTCTCGTCTATGCGTAAATCGGTGGCAATGAGACTTGGGATGGCGGCCAATCTCATGATCCCGCTGTACTGGGGATCGCAGACGATCCCATCTCGGAGAACTTGGATTGGAAAAATTTAGACTTTACATGCCGTGGACCACTTGGTGGCATTAGAAAGGGATCAGATTGCAGAATTCACAACCCTGTGGTTCTACTGGGACGATTACGTCTCTAATGGACTATGTATGCCACCTTTACCTGGTCCTGAGTAGGTTCTCCTTTAGATGTCGAGGTCCTGTATAGAAGAGGTCTTGTGTAGTCGGACGGTGGCTGGCCCCTCGGGCTCTCCGGGGTCGCCTCTGACCTGAGATGCTGTGTCGTGCTATGGTCCCCTCATTACCTCCCCCCCTCTTCCTCCTCCTCTTCTCTTATTTCCCTCTACCTTTGATTTATCTGATTCTGACTTCCTCCCATCTTTACTTTATATAATTCTCTTTATATGTCGTGTTATCTTTTGTGATGTTTGTCTTGTGTATGTCCGATAGCACTAATACCTGGGAGCAATGTGTATTACGCTTCAGTTACAATAGGGCGATTGCCCTCCACTTTTTCTTATGATCAAATCTGCGTATTTAGGACGCCTGAGTCAACTTGCACATTTTTATCAGCCGCTACTACGGTATTGTCCTGTAAACTGTTACTCATTAGTTACGAATGTGAAACATTGCTTATACTGATATGCTTCTATTGGATATGTACTACTTACTTTTGTCTAGTGTCATTGACATGTTTATCTGTCTTTTATTTGTTAAATAAAAAAGTTTTATTATGCAAAAAAAGAAAAGGGCAGATTCTGGCCTTTCCAATGATACCCAAAGTGACCATATTTAGTGTAAATTAAGAGTCATAAAACATTAAATAACAATGTGCACGTAAACATTTTCAGAGGGTTGAAATGGCTCAGCAGTGAAGTGGTTAATGTTCAGACTATACATTACATTGTGTATTACGTTCATTTTTGCCTTCATTTAGTTGTATATTAAGGGTTAATTGGTAGGCTTCATCCCTCACAGTATACATTTAAATTTTTCCTTGATTTACGGCATTTTAGGGGTTAATGGGTAGGCTAAGTGCCTCACAGTGTATTCATTTCATGTTTTCCCTTGATTTATGGCATTTCAGGGGTTATTATGGAAGTTAGAATCTAAAGGGTCTAATCATCTTTAGATCCTCTGCTTTTTGTCACATTTCGGGGAATTCATTTCGCTGAAAATATGGTGAATTCCGTATTCAGCGAATGGTCACTGTTATTTGCTAAAAGTGGAGTCGCTGAAGCAGCTATCAGACATTCAGCGAAAACTGCTGAATTGCAGCAAGTAAAATATTGAATTTAAGTATCAGGTTAGTACAACAATAAGGTATCATTACATCACATTACTCCGGGGTTTTGGAATCTTATTTATATATATACTTATTTAGGGCACTATTACCTGGTGTGGGCTAACCCTTGCGTCGGCTTTGGTTTTGCTATAGCGCTGGGTTATTTGAGTCTAGCGCCTGACCAACAGATCATTTGACTCCCGCTACAAACGGGAAAAATCACTTAGCGCGTCGCTATTAGCGATGTGTACTGCGAGCTTACTGTACTTTCTGCGTCCTTTAGTTAACATGGGGAGCGTTAGAGATCTCTAGCCCTTTTGCAGCTAACAGATCATTTGGTGCCAGTGCTAAGTTTTTGAGAGGCGCTAATTGCAACATTTTACTTAGGCTAATATCAGACGAGTGCATTTTGTACGGACTGTGCCTCTGCGCTCAACGGACGTACTTTCTGACTGACGACAAGGTAGTGGCCACACTGTCCGTTTTTTTCACTGACGTATTTTTGACTGATGTAGCAGAGAAAATAAATTAAAATGCAAAACCATTTTGTCCGTGAAAAATGCTGGACGTATAAATGCAGTCCGTCTGACCTCGTTCATCATTCACACACAAAGCTATGCGGACGTTGCAGATGTGGCGCACTCCGCACTTCCGTTCTAGCGGTTTTACGTTCTTGCCTAACCTGTGTCCGTTTGCCGCGTCCGTTGCGTGTCCGCACTTCTGTGCGGACGTACTTCGTGTGTGGTCTCTATTGATCATAATTGTATGCTACCACAGACGTTAAAATGTGCGGCAACACGGACGTGATCAGTGCGCTCGTCTGACCCGAGCCTAACTGCTCAACCCTGGCGTTAACTCCAAAAAAACAGAAAACCCAGATCGTCGCCCAAAATTAACAGGCAATGTAAAGGAATGCAGAACAGGTTTTCTATTGGTCCCATACACCATAGTAATGGATCTGGTCAGCAATGTCGCTGCTGTTACATCTACATCATAGAGCCGACTGCATCCTTTATCCACATATATCCTAATTCTAATATATTGCCTAATTTTAAACATTTTATGCTGGGGATTATTCATAGTATGTTAGCTGTTGATTATTAGGGTGACTGTGTGGACCATGTTTAAAGGCAGGGGCGGACTGACAAGTAATGGGGCCTCCGGGCAATAGGAGGTCATGGGGGCCCCCCTTGTTCCGCACCCACAGGAGGCCACACCCATAAAAACCCACTCCCTACAACGCAACACCCACATGTACATTATTGTGCTAAAGAATTTATTTCTGAACTCCTAAAAATAACCTTTTTGAAAATACATTTGGACCCAGCAGCGAATTGTGCCCCCTCCATACTTACAGATGGCCACCGCACTGCTGCAGCAGCCATCACCCACTCATTGCAGCTAAGACTGCGCCCGGCACAGAAAGTCCCTGTGGAAAATGTGGGAAAGTGCCGATCATTTTAACAGATATTGTACAATCCTGACACACTGCACATTACAGAGCTCCACAGAAATAATACTCACGCTCATACACACTGCACATTACTGTATCAGAGCTCCACAGGAATAAAACTCACAGTAATGTGCAGTGTGTATGAGCGTATCCGAGCTCCACAGAAATAAAACTCACAGTAATGTGCAGTGTGTATGAGCGTGAGTTTTATTGCTGTGGAGCTCAGATACAGTAATGTGCGGTGTGTATGAGCGTATCAGAGCTCCACAGAAATAAAACTCACAGTAATGTGCAGTGTGTATGAGCGTGAGTTTTATTGCTGTGGAGCTCTGTAATACGCTCATACACACTGCACATTACTGTATCAGAGCTCCACAGCAATAAAACTCACAGTAATGTGCATTGTGTATGAGCGTATTACAGAGCTCCACAGCAATAAAACTCACAGTAGTGTGCAGTGTGTATGAACGTATCAGAATCCACAGCAAAAAACTCACCGTAATGTGCAGCTCAAACATGGATATATATTGCCCCCAGGAGCTCAAACATAGATATGTATTGCCCCCAGTAGCTCACTCATGGATATATATTGCCCCCAGTAGCTCACTCATGGATATATATTGCCCCCAGTAGCTCACTCATGGATATATATTGCCCTCAGTAGCTCACCTATGGATATATATTGCCCCCAGTAGCTCACCTATGGATTTATATTGCCCCCAGTAGCTCACCTATGGATATGTATTGCCCCCAGTAGCTCAATCATGGATATATATTGCCTCAATAGCTCACTCATGGATATATATTGCCCCCAGTAACTCACACATGGATATATATTGCCCCCAGTAGCTCACCTGTGGATATATATTGCCTAGGGATGCACCGATACCACTTTTGTAAGACCGAGTACGAGTACCGATACTTTTTAAAAGTACTCACCTATACTGAGTACCGATACTTTTATTTTATGTCATGTGACCGCTTTTCAATAAAAACAGACCTCATATAAAAATGCCCCCAGCTCACATGTATATATCCCCCGATATATATATATATACACAGAATGCACCAAGCTCACATGGCGATTGCCTACAGCTCTCATGGATATTGCCCCCAGCTCACATGGCGATTGCCCACAGCTCTCATGGATATTGCCCCCAGCTCACATGTACCTTGCCCCCAGCTCACATGGCGATTGTCCCCAGCTCTCATGGATATAGCCGCCAGCTCTCATGGATATTGCCCCCAGCTCACATGTACCTTGCCCCCAGCTCACATGGCGATTGTCCCCAGCTCTCATGGATATAGCCGCCAGCTCTCATGGATATAGCCGCCAGCTCTCATGGATATTGCCCCAGCACTCATGGATAGTGCCCCCAGCTCTCATGGATAGTGCCCCAGCTCTCATGGATATTGCCCCAGCTCTCATGGATTTGCCCCAGCTGTCATGGATATTGCTCCAGCTCTCATGGATAGTGCCCCAACTCTCATGGATATTGCCCCAGCTCACATGGATATGCCCCAGCTCACATGGATAATGCCCCAGGCAGCTCACATGGATATTGCCCCAGCTCACATGGATAATGCCCCAGCCCACATGGATAATGCCCCAGCTCACATGGATAATGCCCCAGCTCAGCTCACATGGATATTGCCCCAGCTCAGCTCACATGGATATTGCCCCAGCTCACATGGATAATGCCCCAGCCCACATGGATAATGCCCCAGCTCACATGGATAATGCCCCAGCTCAGCTCACATGGATATTGCCCCAGCTCAGCTCACATGGACATTGCCCCAGCTCACATGGATAATGCCCCAGCTCACATGGATAATGCCCCAGGCAGCTCACATGGATATTGCCCCAGCTCACATGGATAATGCCCCAGCTCAGCTCACATGGATATTGCCCCAGCTCAGCTCACATGGACATTGCCCCAGCTCACATGGATAATGCCCCAGGCAGCTCACATGGATATTGCCCCAGCTCACATGGATAATGCCCCAGCTCACATGGATAATGCCCCAGCTCAGCTCACATGGATATTGCCCCAGCTCAGCTCACATGGATAATGCCCCAGCTCACATGGATAATGCCCCAGCTCAGCTCACATGGATAATGCCCCAAGCTCTCTCATGGATATTGCCCCCGCCAGTTTCCTCTATTCATCGCTGAAAGTAAAATGCAGCCAGCGGCGCACTTGGAAGATGCCGCGGTGGAGCCTGCAGTGTGCCTGCATCCCAGTCAACTGGAGCAGGCACGTTGCACTGGCGCCGCCCCTCACGTGACACGTCACGTGAGGGGTCGGGGCAGGCGCCACCGCGGCATCTTTCAAGTGCGCCGCTGGCTGCATTTTAATTTCGGAGATGAATGGAGGAAACCGGCGGGGGCCCACAGTGTCGCCCCAAACCGGGCCCCTACTGACCCGCGGGCCCTCGGGCAGTGCCCGAGTGCCCGATGGGTCAGTCCGCCCCTGTTTAAAGGGACACGTGAATAAGTCTTGAAACATGTATTATGTATATGCTGCAGCAGGGAAATTTGTGTTGCTCACCTGGCCTTCCTTTTGGATCTATTAAATGCTTTGTAAGGATTCTACATGCTCTTGGGTGGCATTTATCATGCAATGTCCATCAGCCTTAATATATGTGTGCATATAAACATGGATGATATAGCCACCTTGGAGGATTTTAATAATGCAGGGTGTAAGGTTATTCACTGGATGTGTTCATATTCAAGCTTGTGAGGGCAGGGGATAGGTATGACCTGGCACGCTGTACTGGAAAAAAACAGTTCTATGCTGTACACAACCGCATTAGCGCTGGGTCTCAGCCCGGGTCTTAGAGTTTCCCTAGCGTGCGCCAAATTACCTTGTTCATGGACTACCACGGACAAGGCGATCTGTTAGTAGGTTGTCAGGCAGTAAGTTTTAGCAACTCACGCAAACTTTTTTCCTTTAGCGATGGCGTTTTAGCTCCCACCAGGTGATAGGGCCCTTACATTTATTCAGTGGTTTGATTTAGTGGCGAAAATTATTAGTGCCCCCCCCCACCAGTTTTGACTGCAGTATATTATGTGCCCCCCCTAAATATTGTTCCTAGAGTCACCGCTGCCTGTATATCATACCACTGGCAGAGGAGATCTTTCTTCTCCACCTGGATAGTTGCAAGCATGTATTATGAGTCTGTGGGAAAACTCTTAACGTCCAATTAGAAATAATATGGGGGGGGTGAACATTAAGTTATTGGTTAATAATAGTGTGCAAATATATAGTGTAGGCCATATAGGATATAAAATGAGTAAAGGAAGAGGGAGTAGGACTACCAATATTTTTGATGGGGTAGTTTGGCCAGTTTTGGGCGCTTTGCCTTTTACATAACACAATCATCAATTCCAGTGGGCATCACCAGCAGACTTCAGACTTTCAGAATGTACAAGGTTGAAACAGCATGTTAAAGCTGGACAAATGATCAAGCTCAGACCCAACCTTTAATGGTAGATGTGTAAACCACAATGAACATGTTACACCTTTGACGTTAAAAGCATTTTAATAATGTACCATTCTAACAGACTGTGGCATCTCCAAGTACTTTTCTACAATAAGAAGCCACTGTTTGCAGTTCATCCTCGCTCCCTATAAGATACTTTTCTTTTATGGAACAATAACACTTGTAGTATTCAATTCTACCAAATGCATAATGATTTTCTTTAAATTATTAAAAAGAATTATAAACAATTATTTTGTTTACCCTTCTAGTTGAATTACAGTGCAACTGTGGCTACTTTACTGCTGCTATCTCTCTTCCTCTATCCCTCCCTAACCACAGCTCAGCTCTAAACAAGATACCCAGTCCCTGCTGTGAAATGGGAAAATAAGTATATCATTTGGCAGAATAGATTTATTACAATTTCGTAAAAATACAACTTAGAAAATGTTTGATTACTGTCAGTGCCAAAAAAAAATGATTTCAACATTTATTTTAAAACCAATGTTATTAAAATTCTGTCATTTAAAACTCTTACGTCACACAGTAAATTTTTGTACATTTTTTTTTTTTA
The DNA here is from genome assembly GCA_009667805.1 of Leptobrachium leishanense. Classification (NCBI taxonomy): domain Eukaryota; kingdom Metazoa; phylum Chordata; class Amphibia; order Anura; family Megophryidae; genus Leptobrachium; species Leptobrachium leishanense. Next base: position 109,488,585 of record CM019063.1, read on the forward strand.
CTTGAATTATTATTCATTGTCAGGAAAATACCAATACAGAGCGAGGAGGCAGGGAAGCTCCTCTCCACCCCACTGCCAGTGACAGAAATGAGCTGGGTCAGGGTAGGCAGCTGATCCTGGCCACCGTGCAGTCTGTGGGAGGGGGGGCTGCACAGTGGCACTGCACTGCCAGAATACACAGAACAAAATAATTTAGTGTTTTGCCTGCGTGTGCATTTCCACTTAATTTCTACTCGCCAAATGCGAGTAGGCGAGTGGAAATTTTGAGCCCTGTGCTAAACAATACATTTAATGAGGTACCAAAGCTTTGTTTCCATGTAATTTAAAGCATTGACCTACATAGACTCAGGATGAGTTTGGTACAATGCTTGTTTAAAACTATTTCATGGCATATTCACAGAACATGCAGAATATTTTGAATAATAGAGCCACCAGTGACACCTAAAGGTTCAGGAAAGGCCATTAGCATCATTTTCTGCCCTAAGTCTAGGACATAGGAATAAAAGTGTAACAGCGATGTGATTTTAAAAAAAAATGGTGGGGGGAGGGTCTAACCTCTTCTCTTAACCCATCCTATTTTGAGTATAAAGTCCCTTATCCATATAATTGGTGTGAGAGTTGCAATACCTACATTAATGTTGTTATTTTCCATGTCCTCTTCTTCCTCAAACCTTGTGTTGGCTTCATCTTCTTTATATACAGCTCTTATTGTCAAAACAAAAGTGATGTGTGTGTGAAAATATATATATAATACACTGTATATCTTTAGATTAAAAAAATAACCTTAACGTATAGATTTCCTGTAACATGTTAGGGAACTGAAAGGCACATGTTTGTACTACAAACTAGTAATCAAATACATTATCTGCAAGAAATAAGCCAGAGAGACCCAACTACTGTCACGTCCTATCACTGTAAAATGACTAAATGCTAGTTTATGATATGTACTTAGCACAGTAAACATAATAAGAATGATATGGTATGGGGGAAAAATGCAAGTAATGTTTGAACCACATAAACAGAGGATAACGTTGCCGTGTACTTATTTTATAGATTAAAGCATAATTCACGGTAAACTCCCCACATATAATATTATCAATTGTAAAAACAACTTCACATATGTTGATTCAATATTTTTCTAATGTTGCTATTTGTGGATGGGCAACATTATTGATGCATCACTAAAATGTATTAAATAACCTTAGCTGCTTCTATGGAAGCAAAGATACTGTTTACGAAGTAGGAAACATTTAAGTCTTTAATTGCTCATCTCTACTTTTATTGGCTTCATATTTTTTACTTGCTCATCATTGTTAAATTGAAAATCTGGATGCAGAGGTTTGTTTATTAATATATTTTTGTAGTCCATTTGGTTTTATGGTAGACTACTAGATAACATTTCATGCATTCATGGATGACTTTAGACTTACAGATGAGGTGCAAGCCACTAAAATGGCTTTAACCCCTTCACTGCCAAGTGATTTTTTTTTCCCCAATAAAACCACAGGAGACAGTGGGTTTTTGGAAAATTACTTTTCATTGATTATAATTCACATTAATTAATAATGTGTCACATTCGATGTAAGGATTTGTGAAGGTATGAGCCAAAATATGGGGTGATAAACTCACAGAGACAATGAAGTGAGGTTGAATCGGGGGTTTAATTGGAGAAAACAGACAAATAATGATTAAAATTATGATGAGGAACAAAGCCAGAAAAGATCTGACTTAAAGAAGAGATAGGGAGGAGAAACAAAGGAAGGAAGGAACAAGATACAGAAATGCACTAAGGGGAATACGACAGGAGACTCATGAGATACACTAGACAGGTGAAGTACAAAGGCAAGTAGGCAGGGCTGTATGCAAACAAAGCAGGTTCCAGGTCTGTAGGTAGAGGTCCAGAGATGTAGGCAGGGCTGGACTGGCCTACCGGGATACCGGGAGGAATCCCGGCAGGCTGCTTGATTTATGGGCTACTGGTGCTGGGGAGCCGCTGCGGCCAGAGGTAACAAAGGCTTCCGCATCTGGCTCCTCCCCTATTCCCTGTCATCTTCCAGTCCCCGCGCATCACACACTGTGTGCACGGGGAGGGAAGGGGGGTGGGCTGCGGAAGAGGAGATGGACTGAGACAGCCTGGGACCCAGGGACACAAAAAGGACAGCTGCCCTCCTCTCTTCTGACCCAGCAGGAAGAGTGCAGATCGGCAGCCCTGGAAACGACAAACAACAAAGTCTGCCTGGATCTCCCCTGCGTCCTGCCCTGCCTCCTCCATTCCAGCAGCATTTTCAGGTCCTGGCAGGGAGGTAAAGAGACACACTGTGAGTAAATTAAGTTGCAGTGGGGGGATTCATGTCTAGTGAAGTTTTTCTGATATTCCTCCTTATATGATTTATTTAGTCCTATTTATATAAATAACTGTTTAATGTGTTCACTCTATCAGGGTTATTCAGAGAGCACCAAAATGTCACTGACATTTCAGTGCTCTCTGGTTAACCTCACTTCAACAAGTTAAATTCGCAGACCGTGTGGTGAATGCAGCATTCACCGCAAGGTCCTCAAAGTGCTGTGAATCGACCCATCGAACGATGCAAACCTGCTGAAATCCGCAGATCAACCCACCGAAGGCAGCCACAAACCCACTGAGCAAACCGCCGAACACACCTGCCAGGCGCAGCCACCGAAGAGACTGCCAAACGCAACCGCAAGCCACCGGAGAGACTGCCGAACGCACCCGATGGCCTGCCCAACGCAGCCACAAAAAGCTGACCAGCAGCTGAACAGGTTAAAAAAAAAAACGTCCAACTTTTAAATGCGGTTTGCAAAAAACTACTGCATGAAAATGCCTGGAAATAGTATATAAAGTCCTATGAATAATAATAAAAAGGTCTGTTACAGAAAAAAAAACACCATTTTAAAAAAATTCACCAGAAACCTGCCTAAAAAAATAGAGACTTTTTGCTGCAAATTAAAAGAATAAATGGTTTATTAGATATTGGATAAAAACGTGAATATTTGTAGCATTGAAGCCTATGGGATTCGCCTGATTAAAACTGTCGAATGAGAAGGGGGCGTGTCTGGACCTCGAGGAGAGAAGTCGCCATTTCTCTGAGCTCTGCCCTGCTTCACCAGATTCCCGGTGTTTCTACCCTCCCTGCTACGGATACTGGGCACCCTCTCCTCGGAAGGACTGTTCGGGGCCCCGGGATTCCACAGGCGCTGTTCTGAGGTCACAGCTGTAACCAGTAAGATTCGGAGTGTGCTCTCTCCCCTGCGGCCTGCACTTGCCGGTGGCCATTTTGAGGCCTATACGACCGCGGCTTTAACCGGCATCCCAGTCCCGGTGGTAATGGGGAAAAAGAGCAAGAAGGAGGTGGACGACGGGGGCTCTTGTGTCCCGGACATCCGGCAGTCACTGGGCATAAATTGAGCTGGTGGGGAGAAATGCCGACAGGAGGAGACACTTACCTGCTTGGAGCCCCCGGAGGAATCCTCACACTCTTCATCCACTCCCCCAGCCACGGTCCGGGACGAGGTACAGCTGCAGGGCACTGCGCAGTTGTTGACGGAGTTGGCACTTCGACGGGTTATGGAGGAGTTTCATAGCCTTTGGCGGCGAGACTTAAAAGAGGTCCGTTTTACGGTGGAGATCCTCCAGGCGGAGATCAAAGTGGTTGATACCCGAACTTCGGCGGCAGAGAGGGCGCAGATGGCGACGGATGCTCGTGTTGCAGACCTTCAACGCCAGGTTGTTCGACTTGGATTGGCGGTGATGGCCCTGGAGTCCAGACACAGTGTAACCTGCGGCTCAGGGGGATGCCTGAATGTATTTCTGGTGAAGAGCTCCTCCGATATACCGAGGACCTGGTAATACACCTCCTACCAACCTCTGAGAATTTGGCTGGCCCGTTGGTACTGTCAGCCACGCGCCTCCGGAAAGTGGCCACTGCCCCCGCAGATGCCCCCCGAGATGTCCTTCTGAGGACGCGGGACGGGTTGACACAGTCCCGGATTCTGACGGCGGTTGGCCCAACTTTTCGAGTCACCTATGCCTCCAGTGACCTCACGGTCTTCCGCGACCTACCTTTTCTGATGCTGGCCACCCGTAGATGTTACAAGGAGATCACCGCTTTGCTTCGCCACCACGGTGTCCAATATCGATGGGGGTCTTCGGGCTCCCTTCTTGTGTCCTCCGCTGGTGAGACCCTCACAGCACAGAACTTGGATGAAGTGCAGGCTATCGTGTGTCAGCTGGGTCTGGTAGATGTGCCCCCGGTACCTGGAGACCGACCACAGGACCCGGATTGATTGCTGAGTTTCCCCGGACCTTTTTCCGGCTGTTTTTCCTGTATGCGCCATCCTCTGTTACCCTTTATGTGACTTTTATTTTTCTGATGGACTCTACCTGTGGGTTCCCATGGCCATTCTGACCTTACCCCCTTCCCTACCACACAGTTTTACTCTCCTTGATTGCGATTCCTTGAGTATTCGGGACCTTTTCCGTATCCCCCCCTTTTTTTGTTTTTCAACGGGACATAGGGTAGTAACTTGGGCGAGCCTTTTGGCCGGCTACCTAGGCTCTGAACGTCCTCTTGGCCCCAGGTCTCCCGGCCCAGTGGCCCCTACCATGGCCCCCAGTCCTCTGCGGATTGTTGGGGCAAGCCGGGTATGCCACAATCCTTGGGCAGTCCCACCCTGTCCCCATCCCCCCTTTTTTTTCTCCCCTCCGCCCTTTTTATTTTTTCCCCTGGATTGGTTACCCTGAATTGTGCTCGTCTGGACTCCTTCCCCCATCAATCCCTACCTATCCCCTTTTGATATGTCTATCTGTGCTTTTCCCTGCCTGGCCTTGTATGGCCATTACTTATTGGTTAATGTTATCTACTGTAAGCAGACTTTCAAAATAAAAAAAAATTAAATAAAAAACAAAACGAAAAAAAAAACTGTTGAATGAAACCAAGAACATCAGGGCGATTTCACTGACATTTCTCTGCTGTTCGGTGCCTGTGAATAGATTAACCATTGCTTCTCTATGGGGGATTTCACTGCTGCTGAACAGGCACCGTATTTCCCTGGCAATTCAACAAAATTTGCCAAACTACCTGCTCTTTGAATAGCCGAATGGCCCCGAAATGTCACCGATTGGCCCCGAAATGTCACAGTATGGGGAAATTCCCTGTTTGGTGCAATTTTTGGGCAAGTTTGACTCTCTTTGAATAACCCTATATACACAATATTGCCAAACGTATTCGCTCATCCATCCAAATAATCAGAATCAGTTGTTCCAATCACTTCCATGGCCACAGGTGTATAAAATCAAACACATAGGCATGCAGACTGTTTTTACAAATATTTGTGAAAGAATGGGTCGCTCTCAGGAGCTCAGTGAATTCCAGCTTGGAACTGTGATAGGATGCCACCTGTGCAACAAATCCAGTCGTGAACTTTCCTCGCTACTCAATATTCCACAGTCAACTGCCAGCTGTATTATGAACATGATTGAGAATGACAGCAACTCAGCCACGAAGTGGTAGGACACGTAAACTGATGGAGTGGGGTCAGCGGATGCTGAGGTGCATAGTGCAAAGAGGTCGCCAAGTTTCTGCAGAGTCAGTCGCTACAGACCTCCAAACTTAATGTGGCCTTCAGATTAGCTCAAGAACAGTGCGCAGAGAGCTTCATGGAATGGGTTTCCATGGCTGAGCAGCTGCAGCCAAGTCATACATCACCAAGTGCAATGCAAAGCGTTGGATGCAGTGGTGTAAAGCACGCCGCCACTGGACTCTAGAGCAGTGGTGACGCGTTCTCTGGAGAGACGAATCGCGCTTCTCCATCTGGCAATCTGATGGATGAGTCTGGGTATGGTGGATGCCAGGAGAATGGTACTTGTCTGACTGCATTGTGCCAAGTGTAAAGTTTGGTGAAGGAGGGATTATGGTGTGGGGTTGTTTTTCATGAGTTGGGCTTGGCCCCTTAGTTCCAGTGAAAGGAACTCTGAATGCTTCAGCATACCAAGACATTTTGGACAATTCCATGCTCCCAACTTTGTGGGAACAGTTTGGAGCTGGACCCTTCCTTTTCCAACATGACTGTGCACCAGTGCAAAGCAAGGTCCATAAAGCCATGGATGACAGAGTCTGGTGTGGACGAACTTGACTGGCCTGCACAGAGTCCTGACCTCAACCCGATAGAGCACCTTTGGGATGAATTAAAGCGGAGACTGAGAGCCAGGCCTTCGACCAACATCAGTGTGTGACCTCACAAATGCGCTTCTGGAAGAATGGTCAAAAATTCCCATAAACACACTCCTAAACCTTGTGGACAGCCTTCCCAGAAGAGTTGAAGCTGTTATAGCTGCAAAGGGTGGACCAACGTCATATTGAACCCGATGGATTAGGAATGGGATGTCACTTAAAATCATATGCGAGTCAAGGCAGGTAAGCGAATACTTTTGGCAATATAGTGTATGTGGGACTTTAGCCTAACTCAGGGACTGGTCAGTAATGAGAGCTGTATTTATTATTTTATTATTATGGAATGTCTCCTCTATGTTATATACCAGGATTTTATTTCTGCTTCTTCTTTCACCGTAAGAGCTTGTGGGCACTATTCCTTGCCCTGTGCTAAAACGTGGACGCTAAGGTGAATAATGTGCACCTGCAGGTTTCCCCTTAGGCTAGGGTCAGACTAACGCATTTTTCGCGTTGTCTGTGAAAAAGTGCGTTCGGACGAATGGACGCATTTTTTCACGGAATACGCGATAGCGGTCATACGATGCGCATTTTCGTCCGTGATTTTGTACGGATCATCAATAAAACACTTTTTGCTTCTGGACGTTATGTTGGCCGGACATTAGCAGCATCTGACGTCTCCTAATCACACACACTTGCCGCTAGTGGACGCAGCGCACTCTGTACATCAGTACTAGCGGTTTGACGTTCTCGAAAAAAATGCGTTCCTTTGCCAATTGCGTTGCGCTGCCGCACGTTTGTGCAGCCGTTCTTCGTATGCTGCCCAGCATTGGACGTAATGTGCTGCTAGCACGGCCGTGATTTAGTGCTGCTAAACGCACGTTAATACTGCGTTAGTCTGACCCTAGCCTTAGTGTCCCTGTTTAAGCTCCATATTATGGGTCAGGTGCTGATTCAGAAGTCTGCCCTGTAATGCAGCACTAGGCGCCACTGCAAGTACCTCCTCCTGCAGTCCATAGGACTCCATGGAGGCTTTTGCTGCCCGGCCGCGTGACCTGCAGGATCTCGCCTCTCGTGAGATCTTGCAGATCTGCAACTTGATTCGTGGAGGGAGACTGGGGACTTTTTGTCCCCAGTCTCACTCTGCTCCCTGCGGCCAGAAGAGGCTGATCGGCCCACTGTTCTTGCCGCGGGATGAGAGGTGAGTCTCTGATTTTTGGGGGGGTTTTTAGCTGGTGATAAATGATTCAGGAGAAATGGTATCAGTTAGCACCAGCTTCTAGCGGTGGTTAACTTTTTCGTTACCTCATCAGTGCAGTAATTAGAGTTAGGACTTGGCGCTCCCATGTTAAGGATAGGGAGCGCAAAGTACAGTAAGCTCGCAGAAGCGGGCGCAATCACCAATGCGATAAGGGTTGGTTTTTTTTAGCCCGTTAATGTTCAGATTGTAATATGGGGCATGCGTTAAAGTCACTTAACTTAGTGCTATAGGGCTGGTCTAAAAAAAAATTCCAGGGCTGATTTTTATTCCCAGTCCGGCCCTGGATGTAGGGGTACTGTAAGTAGGAGACTGGTATCAGACTCTCCAGCCTGGTGGTCCATATTGGCCTTATTCAGAGCCCAGGCTGAGGTTTACATGGGTTTGCTCCATTTCCACTGGTCCAGTACTCTCCAGGACTCTCTGCAGTCTGACAATCTGACTGAGCAACTCCCTATATAAGACCTTCACTCCCCTTATGCAATGATCTTGCACAAATAAGGTCTTCCTGACTCCTGTGTTTTGCCATACTCCTGTTTATTATATTTCTAGCCTCTGTTATAGTTCCCCCTCTTGTACTCCAGCTTTGCTTATTTGTTCTTTCTTCCCTTTGGTTGCTATTATTCCCTTTGTTTGCTTCCCCTTCCTTTTTGCATACATTATTACTTCCTGATATTTTGCTTTATTTCTCCTCCTTGCTTTATTTACCTGATAGATTACCTGTGTACCGAATTTGGCCATTCTTCCTGACTACTCTTTGTGGTTTGTCCCATTTGGTACTTCGCTCTGTGTTTTGTATGTTATAATTTTACTTGTTCCTGTAACCTGTATTTCCTTACTCTGTTCAGTTAGAATTATAGCGGCCACCTCAAAGACCGTCTAGTTTAGTATTTCTTTCTGCTTCCCTGCTGTGTCTATATTTTGGTTTCCACCCTTAACCACTTCCTTTCTGGATCTCGTTTTGTGTCCTTCCCAGCAGTTGCTAATTTCATTGTTTCCCCTCTGTTGACTGTACATGGCCACCATAGGACCACTGTATTAGTTTTGGTTTCCCTTTCAGTTTGCTGCTCTGTTTTTGACCTCCCTTAACCCCTTCCAATATTCATTTGTATTGAGTCCTGCCCATCTTTATTTAATTTACTGTCTGTCCGTTTGTTTACACCCCTGCCTATAGGGCTCTTTGCCTGCTATATGGGTGTCACGGATCCCTCTGATTACCAAAAGTGTGGTCCCTTTACGCAGACCGCTCTCTACCCTTCCGATCCTTGAATGGTCGGCAAAACTAGAAAGACAATTAACCAGACAATATATAAACAAGGGGTAACACCAGACAGAGGTATTGAATAGAGTATTGTCACGAATCCTTCTGACTACCAAGATATTGATCTCTTTATGTAGCTCCCTTTCTACTCTTCCGATCCTTGAATGGTCGGCAAAGCTATATAGACAATGAAGCAGGTAACAGATAAAGAAAGGGAAACACCAGACAGGGGTACAGACCAGATCACAAGTCCTCCCTAGGACTTTAGTAATAGCAGAGGTAATCTGATGCGTGCTTAGGGTGCCACATAGACTGACCTCGGTACCAACGTTAAGGGCAGAACCTAGAGCAGAGTAAATGCCAATACCAGGGGTCATACACAGGAGGGTTCGTTTGCCAATGCCAGGAGTCATACACAGGAGGGTTCGTTTGCCAATGCCAAGGGTCATACACAGGAGGGTTCGTTTGCCAATGCCAAGGGTCATACACAGGAGGGTTCGTTTGCCAATGCCAAGGGTCATACACAGGAGGGTTCGTTTGCCAATGCCAAGGTTATACACAGGAGGATTCGTTAGCCAAATATCACAAGAGCTCTGCGGGAGGTGAATACCACGTCAGGGCACCGGTGTAATGGTGAGACTGGGTTTTAAACCCGGCGGGTCCGCGTCACAACGCCAGGCCCCGCCCCTCGGCTGTCACGTTGGCCCCCGCACCCCCCCGGCGCCTGGCAGCAGCTTCCTCGCTGCTCGCTGGCCAGGCGCCGAGTGATATTGCGGTCGCTTCCGCACACGTGGGGACGCCGGGGGGCGGGGCCTGGCGGGCTGGCGCGGACCCGCCGGGTTTAAAGCCCAGACTCTCAGAGAAGCCGGTGCCTGACGTGGTAGTTACTTCCCGCAGAGCTCTTGTATATTGTTACATAATTATTGACTATTCTGTGTATGACCCCTGGCATTGGCAAACTAACGATTCTGTGCATGACCCCTGGCATTGGCAAACTAACGATTCTGTGCATGACCCTTGGCATTGGCAAACTAACGATTCTGTGTATGACCCCTGGCATTGGCAAACTAACGATTCTGTGCATGACCCCTGGCATTGGCAAACTAACGATTCTGTGTATGACCCCTGGCATTGGCAAACTAACGATTCTGTGCATGACCCTTGGCATTGGCAAACTACGATTCTGTGCATGACCCCTGGTATTGGCAAATCAACGATTCTGTGAATAACTCCTGGTTTTGACTTTACTCCTCTATTCTGGTATTGAGGTCAGTCTGTGTGGCACCCCAAGCACACATCAGACCACCCCTTGTATTGTTAGGGTCTTGGGAGGAGTTAACTATTCTAGTTCTTGTGTATCATTCTGTGTCTGTCTAGTCGTGCCGACCACTCTAAGGATCGGAAGGGTAGAGAGTGTCCTGCGTATAGGGACCACTAGCCAGATAGCAGAGGGATCCGTGACGTCTCTCTTGTATGTGTTCTGTACTGCCCTTCTAGTAGTTTGTCTAGTCGTACCGACCACTCTAAGGATCGGAAGGTTAGAGAGTGACCTGTGTACAGGGACCACCACTATAGTAATCAGGGGGATCCGTGACATTACGTCAGGGCCAATGGATCCCGCAG